>JAJEJO010049634.1:217470-234908 GCA_020662805.1 Glaucomys volans
CATCCGGGGTTTCTTCGACTTGGGCTGTATATGAAAGAGCTGCATCCCTCTTTACCCCAGCGCCTTTGGTTCCTTTTCTTTGGGATTCTTCTAAAATATTTTCAAATTCTTTGCTTAAAATACTGTCCACAGTGTCCTCCATGTCACCAACTTTGGTCATGGATGACTGTGGAGAAAGTTCAGATAATACATTTAAGGTTGAAGGTGTGGGCAATGCTGTATGTAGTTGTCTTCTGATCGCTTTGGATTGAATAAGTTGTTCAAATTTTTCTTCTGCCTCTTTAAGTTTCTGCTGAAGCATTTCATTTTGTTCACTGAGATCATGTATTATTTTGTTAGAGAGCTCTTTATCTGCTTCTCTTATTTCATCTACATACATATTGCCAATTGGGAAGTCAGTAGCCTTTAAATCGTCACTTAGCATACCCAAGGCTTTAGAAAGGTTGAATATTGTTGATGATATATATTTAATAGCACTGTTTTCCAATTTATTGAACATTGCTGTGCCTGTGAGTTCCTGTAGCATATCCTGAATTTCTGAAACCTTTGCATTTGTTGAATATTGATCGCTAATCATCTGATCTGGTCTTAAGGCATGGGCTGTTGCAGGTCGCTTTACAACTCTTTCTTTCCAAGATTTCCATAGAGTACCTCTAGATTCTAGAAGAAAAAAACATAAAACAAAGAATGAAATTGCATTTCTTCTTTTATGTTGTGCTCTATTAATGTTTAAGCTTAAAGAATTTAGCCTAAATTAATGGACAATGATAGGATAGATATTCCTCAGAAACTTTTAGCTCTAATATAAGCAGTAATATGTCAGAAAGGATAATTTTTTCCCCACAATCACCTAGAAATTCTACTTCCAGGGTTTGGGATATTAATTCAGTTGTGACATCAACTTACTTTCAGTTACAACTTTAGAATTAGATAAAATATTAGCAGAAATCAGGCACAGTGGCGCACGCCTGTTAACCTCAGGAGGCTGAGGCAGGAGAATTCCAAGTTCAAAGCCAGCCTCAGCAAAAGCAAGGCGCTAAGCAACTCAATGAGACCCTGTCTCTAAATAAAATAAAAAATAGGGCTGGGAATGGCTCAGGGGCTGAGTGCCCCTCAGTTCAATCCAGCTTTGGTTATGCTTACTTAGTTCTTTTTTCTTTTTCTTTGTTTCTTTGCTTCTTTTTCTCTTTTTTTCTTTTCTTTATTTTTTTGGCAGTACTGGGAGACTGAAGCCAGGGGTGCTCTATTACTGAGCTATATACCCTAAGCCCAGGGGTGAGTGATCCCTTGTGTTTGAACTTTTAATCCTTCTGCATTCAGCCTCCCAAGTTGCTGGTATTCCAGAAGTGTACCACCTCACCTGGCAGCACTAGTAGCAAGTTCTGTTGTTACAGGACTGGGGCCTTCTGGGAAACTGAGGCAAATGAAGTACCCCCCCTCCCTATTCATACTGATACTTGAAATCAAGTCAGAATATTTCATATATGTGGCTTAAAGTAACCGTCATGAGTTTATTAGAAGGAAGGGATAGGAGAAAAGGGGATACTCTCAAGGAAAAGTATTGGTATTCTCAGAGAGGAGAGGGACTTCATTTTCTTTCTTGGGTTCCTGTCTTTATTCTACCTTTTCTGAATCAAAGCTAACTTTGATTTTTTCAAAAGGCCATAAATCAACTGACAAACATTGTAGGAATTTCCAGAATGACTCAGTGAGAAGCTCAATACAATTTTTCCCCTAAAAGCCATAATAAAACTAGGTGAAGGTGGGCTGGGGTTGTGGCTCAGTGGTAGAGTGCTTGCCTAGTATGTGTGAGGCCCTGGGTTGGATCCCAGCACCACTTAAAAAGTAAATAATATAAAGGTATGTACAGGCTGGGGTTGTAGCTCAGTGGTAAGAACACTTGTCTTATGTGTGAGGAACTGGGTTCAATTCTCAGCACCATAAATAAATAAATAAATAAATAAATAAATAAATAAATAAATAAATAAATAAAATCTACTGCCTGAGGGGATGACTTGATTTGGAGCTTGGAGGTCAGGGCCTGGGGCCTGGTGGCTGATTGTCAAACAATCCTTAAACTACAAATTTATTTGCAGAGACGAAGGCTTATTGGGTCAATGATTAGCAGATAATTTATTAACCACTAAGCTATACTGATACAAGGATGACTGTCGGAATTTGAGCTTAAAAATAAAGGGGGGGGGATAAAAAAGAAAAGAGTTCAGATATTAGTGACTTCACACTGCCAGAGAGATAGACTCCATATAATTAGTCCAGGCAAGTCATTAAAACACAAAACAAAACAAAACCAAAAAAGCAACAATAACAAACCCTGGAGGGGTAGGGAGAATTAGAACCTTGAATTGCTACAATATAATATCTAAAACATCCAGTTGTCAACATAAAATAAACATGCAAAGAAATAGAAAAGTGTGACTTGTACAAAGGGGAAAAAAAGCAGTCAATTAAAATTGTCTCCAAGAGGGCCCAGATGCTGGATTTATCAGAGGAAAATTTAAAAAAAAAAGACTTTGGAAAAAACAAATATAAATGAATGCAAAGAGTTTAGAAAAACACATTTAAAAATAAAAGGAAGATATGATGATAATTACATCAAATAGAGAATATCGATATAGATTGCTCAGTGGCACACATATGTAATCCCAGAAACTCAGGGGACTGAGGCAGGATTGCAAGTTTGAGGTCAGCCCCTACAATTTATTGAGACCCTGTCCAAAAATAAAAAGGGCTGAAGATGTAGCTCAGTAGTAAAGCACCCCAAGTTCAATCCCCAGTACCACAAAAATAAATAAATGAAAATTGGGAAATCAAGTGAAAAATTTGGAGTTAAAAAATACACAATTGAGTCAGTCGCGAGCCACGAGCAGAAGGCTGTCGAATGCAGAAGCAGAGAAATGCCTAAATCAAAGGAACTTGTTTCCTCAAGCTCATCCGGCAGTGATTCTGACAGTGAGGTTGATAAGAAGTTAAAGAGGAAAAAGCAAGTTGCTCCAGAAAAACCTGTGAAGAAGCAAAAGACTGGTGAAACTTCAAGAGCTCTGTCATCTTTCCAAGCAGAGCAGCAGCAGCAGAGATGATAACATGTTTCAAGTAGGGAAAATGAGGTACGTCAGTGTTCGGGATTTTAAAGGGAAAGTTCTAATTGATATTAGAGAATATTGGATGGATCCAGAAGGTGAAATGAAACCAAGAAGAAAAGGTATTTCTTTAAATCCTGAGCAATGGAGCCAGCTGAAGGAACAGATTTCTGACATTGATGATGCAGTAAGGAAACTGTAAAATCTGAGTCATATAAAATCTGTACTGTTCTGGTTGTTTTAATCTTGTCTTTCTACATTGGCTTTTGTTTTCTAAATGTTGTTTTCCAAGCTATTGTATATTTGGATTGCAGAACAATTTGTAAGATGAATACTTTTTTTAATGTGCATTAAAAATGTTCTGCGTGAAGCTAATTGTCAACTTTATTAAGGAGGATGCTTTGTGCCCACCACCTAGTGTAAAATAAAATCAAGTCATTACAATCTTAACTGTTGTGGCCTTTTTTAATCAAAAGACTAGATACTCTTTAAGGCTAAAATTAAGTTTTATAGACCTATTAGTTTTAACTCAGTTTTTACATGAAAAAGATTTGTATTGCATTGAGTTTTTTAACGTTAGATTTGTGAAATCCAATGCATCTTGATCTCTTCCCACTAAATGTCAAAATTTGTCTCAGTCACGTTCCTATTTTTCTTTAATTCATTTTCTTTTAATAACTTAATCTCTTCATTTTCATTTCACTCTTTTTTCACTGACAATATTATGCTAATTTGAAAAGTCAGTGAAACTGTCAAAGTGTTATTTCAATTAAGGTACTTACAATTAAAATATTATATGAGAACTACATCACTAAATCTGTAGTAATTATTAGAGCAGATATAGTTTGATAATGTGGCTTGTATGAAAACTTAAAGCAAGTGTATGTCATTACCTCATAGTGTTCTGTGTAGTTATCTTACTGCTTAGTATACAGAAAATAATGATTAGATGTCTGATTAGTGTTCAGTTAGTAAACGTGTTCACTGTGGGATGATGTCCGTAAAATCAGATACTGTTAAACTAGACTAGGATTTAATAAAAACTGTGAAAGCTTACTGGCCTAACATTTTATTTTATAACATTTGAATATGGATTTATATATAGCCAGAGAGGTCACTGAGCTTTGCGGTCACAGTTAGGTAATGTGGTCAGTTTTTAGGGGAAAGAGCACATATTTAGGTTTTTTGGCCTTTGCTTCAGTAGAGTTGGTTACTGGACAGTGGCATTCTAGACATGATGTTAGTAAGTTTTAGTAAACACTTTTAAGTAGTTTTCATTTTAACCGTAGTGAAGCAGATAGATTGAGGCACATGTTTCAGGGGCTTTGTAGCAATAAATAGGGTGTGGTGTGCCTTAAGAAATGAATGTAAAGGACACTTACTGAAATTAAGGGAGGTGGCATGTGAAGAGGAAAAAAATTTCTTCAAACTAAATGATATAGTTTGAGATTTAATCATATCAATAGGACACAATTCTAGGTAGAATAGTAAACAGAAGGCTTAGAGGTAAAAATTACTTTTGACATTGTATGTGGTAGCAGATTTCAAATAGTTACTGCTGTTAAGGGCTACCATATCAAGAGAATTGCACTGTTCTTTTAGCAAGTTTGATTCCTATGTCTTAAAACATTTTGTAGTATAATTTCAAGGACTTAATTTTAAAACCATCTGCCAGCCCACATAGTTACTCAGTTTTTTTAGGTGCAAATTGATAAAAGAAAGATATCTCTTTTTCTGGTAGTTTATTCTTTATCAAATAATAGGTACTCAAATGTTCACAATACTGTATGTATTTAGACAAATTGTTCTTGATTGGTATCCCTCTTACTTGGAAAACAGGTGTCCTATTCATTTAATTGGATAGTTTTTAAAAGTATTTTTTTGACACAGAAAGCATTGTGAGTACACAGAACTTTGATTTTGGTTTAGATGAAGACGGAATGATGGGTCAATTTCCTAGGTTTACGTGAATTCAGAGGATGTATGCAATCTGCTTACACTGAGATGGTGCTGTAGTCTATCACCTAGGCAGTTATTAGTTGTTTGATGTAACATTAGTAAAATCTTCTAGAGAGTGTTTGGCAGTTTGATAAGTTGACTGCTAAATTCATTTTAAATATGTTACTGGAAATGTAGTATACTGAAATTATTCTTATTTTTCTCTGTGAAGGAAAGGAAGAGAATTGAATTAATAAAATAGACTAACTTGTACTGAAAAGGAAGAATAGACCACATTTATTTTCTGTTTAAGCTTTATCTCCTCAGTAATGTTTCTCCCAGGAAGAAAGCTTGGCATTTTGAGGCATAGTATCTTACTTTTCTTTCTTTTTTTTTTTTTTTTTTGGTACTGGGGATTGAACCCAGGGGCACTCCACCACTGAGCCACATCCCCAGCCCTATTTTGTATTTTATTTAGAGACAGGGTCTCACTGAGTTGCTTAGGGCCTCGCTAAATTGCTGAGGCTGGCTTTGAACTCGCGATCCTCCTGCCTCAGCCTCCCAAGTGTTGGGATTACAGTCGTGTGCCACCGCGCCCTGCAGTATCTTACTTTGTAATGCCAAAAATGAATTTAATTAATGTCAATACTCAGGTTTTGTCCTTTAATAAACCCAGTAGCAGGGCTTTCTACTAGGTTTTTCCTCTGTCTTTTATTTATTTTTTTAAGAGATTGATTGATTGATTGATTGATTTTTTGAACCAGGGATTGAACTCAGGGACACTCGGCCACTGAACCACATCCCCAGTCCTATTTTGAATTTTGTTTAGAAACAGGGTATCACAGAGTTGCTTAATGCCTCTCTGAGTTGCTGAGGCTGGCTTTGAACTCGCGATCCTCCTGACTCAGCCTCCCAAGTCGCTTGGATTACAGGCATGCCCCACCACGCCCGGCTCCTCTGTCTTTTAAAATATGAACATTAGAACAATGTCCAGTTCTTCTGGATTTTATTTAAAGAACAACCACTGAAAAAAGAAAAACCCTTTGCATTTCAATTATTCTTTTGCTTTGCTTCATAAATGCCTAAAAACTTCTCTTAAATATTCCTACCTCATTAGCTAGTCAAGATGCAGTGATGAATAAAAATAAATAAATAAAATTAAAAAAAAGATGCAGTGATGATCAATCTATCCTACATAATGTATTTAGAAAAAAAGACTTAGAGGGAAAAACAAAAGTACATCCTGGTGTGGCTACTGAGGGGAAAAGAGAAAGAATTGAATAGTAATAAAGTGTTCCTGACAGAATTATGTTAGAATATTATAAAAGTTTGTGGGGGGGACTGCTGACCAATATTTAGGTATTCTCCTGAAATTCTTTGTGATTCACTTTTTATGGAAATTAATAATAGTGAAGCACTCAGGTTTTTAAAAAAGTGTTTTTCCAGAGAAACTCTAGTATAAACATGCACATAGTGACAAATATGTAATTCTGTTAATTGTGGAATGCCTGTATACTTTATTTGAACATCTTCCATGGAACTATCAGTGAATACGGTTCTCCACCTGTGAATATTTTAAATGTTGAAATAAAAATAAGAAATGTAAAAAAAAAAAAGTACACAATTAGTGGCTATGGGTGTAGCTCAGTGGTAGAGCATGTGGGAGGCAATGGGTTCAATCCTCTGCACTGCATATAAATAAATAAAATAAAGGTATTATTTAAAAAACAAAAACAAAACAAAACAAAACAGAATTAGCCAGGTATGGTGGTGCACACCTATAATCCCAGCAACTCAAGAGGCCGAGACCGAAGGATCGCAAGTTCAACCTTAGCAACTTATTGAGGACTTAAGCAACTTAGCAAGACCCTCTTGCTAAGTCTCAAAATAAAAAATAAAAAGGGCTGGGGATATAGCACAGTGATGAAATGCCCATGGGGTTCAATCTCCAGTAGCCCCCCAAAAAGTTACATAACTAAAATGAGAAATCACCCGAATGGCTCAAAATCATATCTGAGTTGAGAGAAGAAAAAGTAATCAGCAAATATAATGCTAGACTAATAATCCAATCTGAAGGACAAAGAAGAAAAAGAAAGAAGTGACCAAAGCCTCAGAGAGTTGTGGGACACTATCTGTTCAGGTTACTATAACAAAATATCACAAACTGGGTAGCTTATAACAACAGAAATATCAGCTATTTCTCAAAGTTCTGGAGGCCAGGAAGTCCAAGCTCAAGTAGTCCAAGCTCAAGTAAAAGTCAGAGTCTGTTAACAGCCTACTTCCTTATAGACAGCTGCATTTTCACATTAACCTCACATGGTAAAAAGGGTAAGGGATCTCTTCTGAGCCTCTTTTATAAGAGTACAAATCCCGTTTATAACCCTGTGACCCAATCAGTACCAAAGTCCCCACCTTCTACTACTATCATTTTGGGGGTTAAATTCCAGCGTAAAATTTTGCAGGGATACAAACATTTAGACTACAGCAGTCACCATCAAGCATACCAATGTACAAGTAGAAGTTCCAGAAGAAGAGGAAAGGAGAGTCACAAAAGAGCATTTAAAAAATTTAAAGACAAAATCAACTAAAATTTGATGAAAATATTAATCTCCAAATTCAAGAAGCTCAGTGAACTCTTAAATAGGGTAACATCTAGACACTGCATACTCAAACTGTTGAAAGTCAAAGAGAAAATATTTAAACCAGAAAGAGAAAAAATTACTTACTCCCATCAAGGAAGACACATGAACTACAAGAGAACCACAGTAAATTTAGCAACTCACTTTTTATCATAGTGGAAGTCAGAAGGTGGTAAAATGACATGTTCAAAGTGATGAAAGAAAAGGACTTAGCCACGAATTCTACAGCTAGCAAAACTATTCTTGAAATAATGAAGGTAAGAGCCAGGTGTGATAGTGCATGCCTGGAACCCTACATCCTAGCAGCTCAGGAGGTTGAGGCAGGAGGATTGCAAATTATGGAATGGAATTTAGTTAATAATAATATACCAGTATTGTTTTCTTAAATATAATAAGTGTATATACTAATGTAAGATATTCATAGTAGGGGAAACTGTTACATATGTAACTCTCCTTCTTTCTCACAATCTGAAACTGCTAAAAACTAAAGTCTATTTACAAGTAAAGGTGGCCAGATGCAGTGGTGCATGCTTATAATCCCAGCAGATCAGGAGGCTGATGCAGGAGGATCACAAGTTGAAAGCCAGCCTCAGCAACTTAGCAAGGCCCTAAGCAACTTAATGAGACCCTGTCTCAAAATTTAAAAATTATAAAAATGGCTGGGGATGTGGCTCAGTGATTAAGTGACCCTGGGTTCAATCCCCAGTACCAAAAAAAAAAAAAAGAAAAAAAAAATGTAGGTAAAATAAAGATATTTCCAGGGCTAGGAATAAGCTCAGTGGTAGATTGGTTCTTGCTGAGCATACATGAGGTCCTGGGTTCAATGCCCAGTACTGTCAAAAAAAAAAAAAAAAAAAAAAATTTCCAGATAAACAGACTGAGGAAATTTTTTGTTAGCAGACTTGCCTTACAAGAAAGACCAAAGAAGTCCTCAGGTCAAAAGCACCAATAAATGTAGATACACATAAAAAACAAAAATAATTTTTCTTTTTTTTTCTCTTAACTGATTTAAAAGATGATATATCTTAGGCCACTTAGGCTGCTGTAACGAAATGTCATAGACAGGGTGAGTTATAAACAATATAAATTTATTACTTGAAATTTATATAAAGGTCTATCAACATCTAAAAAAAATTTTTTTTTAAAGAAAGAAATGCTGGAGGCCAGGAAGTCTGAGATCAAGATGCTATCCGTAAGCTGGGCACAGTGGTGTACGCCTATAATCCCAGTGGCTCCGGAGGCTGAGTCAGGAGGATCGTGAGTTCAGAGCCACCTCAACAATTTAGAAAGGCCCTAAAGCAACTCAGAAAGACCCTGTCTCTAAACAAAATATAAAAATGGCTGCAGATGTGGCTCAGTGGTTAAGCACCTCTGGATTTAATCTTCAGTACCAAAAAATTTTTTTGAAAAAGATGCTACCATATTCAACATCTGGTGAGGGCCTGCTTCCTGTTTCATACAGGTCTGTTTTTGTTTTTGTTTTGCTGTGTCTTCACTTTTCAGAAAAAGTGAACAAGTTCTCTGGAGTCTTTTTTATAAAAGTGAATGACACTAAACTCATTTGTGTGGGCTTTGCTCTCATAACCTAACCATGTCCCAGAGGCCCAATCTCTCAATAACATTCACATTGATCATTAGATTTCAACATACAAATTTTGGGACCACACAAACATTCAGTTTATAGCAACATAAAACAATAATTATTAAACTCTATTGTTGCTGGTTGTGGCGGTGAATGTCTGTAAGCCCAGCTCCTTGGGAGACTGAGGGAGGAGGATCACAAATTCAAGCCCAGTCTGGAAAATTCAGCAAGGCCCTATCTCGAAATAAAATTTAAAGGGTTGAGGATATAGCTTAGTGATAGAGCACATGTATAGCATGTGCTAGGCCCTGGGTTCAATCTCCAGTACCACCACCACCAAAAGAAAAAAAATACTGAATTTATAAATCTATACTATGTATATAGTATGCATTAGAGTGAAGAGAATAGAGCTAGCAGAGCAAAGACTCTATATTTTATTGGAATTGAGTTAGTATTAATCTGAAGTAGATTGTGAATATTTCAAATATAAAGTCAATATAAAAGAAAAAATAAGGAAAAGAAAATATAATGCCAGGCATGTTGGTACATGCCTGGAGTTCCAGCTACTTGGGAGGTTTAGGCAGAAGGATCACTTGACCAGGCAACATAGTGTTCAAGGCCAGCCCAGGCATCATAGTGAGATCTCCTCTCGAAGAAAACAAGAGGAAATAAAGTGGTCCTCCCCCCACCATCTGAGGGGAATACATAGCAAGACCCTCAGTGGGTGCCTGAAATAACAGATAATACCCAACTCTACTGTTTTTTTTTTCCTATACATACATACTATGATAAAGTTTAATTTATAAATTAGGCAATTAGTAAGAGATTAAAAACAATAACTAATAATAAAGTATAACACAAGCATAAACTGTAATAAAATTTATGGGAATGTGGTTTCTCACTCCAAGTACCTTATTTATACTGTACTCACCTTCTTGCTGTAATGTAAGATGATACAATGTTTATGTGATGAGATGAAGGGAGGTGAATGATTAAGTACATCATGCACTGTAACTTTTGCAGTTTGAGGTATGAGAGCAAAACTAGCATGAATTTCTTTCCTTCTTCAGGATTTCATGGATACAAGATTCATTATTACATAGATCTTAGCTACCTCAGCATATAATTGTTATTCTTTTCTTACTAATTCAAGAACCTTGACCTTTTCACTTAAAGGAAGTACTTTATAGTTTCTCTTTGGCATATCTGAATTACCAGCACTTTCAGGGCAATTATTACTATTTAAGCAACCATGACCTAAATGACCTAAATAGGCTCAGTGTTAAGAAAAATAAGGGTTACTGGAACATAAGTACTATGGTACTGTGACATCAATTTGATTACCAAGTAAGCTACCAAGTGACTAATGGGTGGATATATAACAGAGATAAAGGGAAGAATTACAAAAATAACTGAAACAGCAAAAAGCAAAGCTATGAAGTGGGAACTACTGTATACTGCAGTCCTTAGAACAACCACTAAGGAAATTACTCCAAAAGTAGAGTAAAAGAGTGGAAATAAATTGTATGCTAAAAATTATCTCTTGAACACAGAAGGTGATAAATGAATAGAGGAACAATGTTTGGTGTCGTGATATACACCTGTAATCCCAGCATCCCAGAAGAATGAGGTAGGAGGATCACAAACTCAAGGCCAGCCTGAGCAATTTAAGAAGGTCCTGTCTCAAAATAAAAACTAAAAAGGGCTGGGGATGTAGCTCAGTAACAGAGCACCCTTGGGTTCAATCCCCAGTACTGCAAAAAAATAAAAATAAAAAAAAGAAGAGAGGCACAAAAGATATGAGACAGAAAAACAGCAAAATGGCAGGCACAAATCCAACCACATCAATAATTACATTAAATATGAATGTTTTAAATATTCCAAAAATCAGAAATTATCAGATGTATTAAAAGAAAATAATCACACAAAATCTAACTACAAATGACACTCTGGGTTCAAGGACACATATAGTTCATTAGTACAATAGTGAAATCATGATTCATAAAAAAATATTGATAAATTGGTCTTGATGCAAATTAAACACTTTCGGGCTTCAAAGACACCACTAAGAGAAGAGATAAGCCACAGATTGGGAGAAAATATTCACAAATCACTTTTCTGATCAAGGACTTGTATCCAGAAGATATAAAGAAATCATAAGGCCAAGGTATGGTGGTGATGCCTATAATCCCATCTACACAGGAAGAGAAGCAGGAGGACTAAAATTTGAGGCCATCCTGGGCCACTTAGTAAGACCCTGTCTCAAAATAACATAAAAATGACTTGAAGATGTAGGTCAGTAGTAGAGTACTTGCCTAGCATGTGGTAGGCACTAAGTTTAGTCCACAGGACTGGGGGAAAAAAAAAAAAAGAAATCATAAAATTTAATAATGAATGTGTGCAAGTCCATGATTTGACCATTACACATTGTATATATGTGTGGAAACATCACATGGTATCCCTTAACCGTGTACAACATTTATCAGTTAAAAATAAATGATGAAAAAGGGCACGTGTTTAAATAGACACTTCACAAAAAAAGGTATAAGAATGACCAATAAGCACATGAAAAGATGCTCAACATAATTAGTTGTTAAAGGAAATGCAAACTAAAACCCCATGAGATAACTTCACAACTACTACTAGAATGCTACAATAAAAAATACAGACAAGGGCTGGGGTTGTAGCTCCGTAGTAGAGCACTTACCTAGCACGTGGTAGACACTGGGTTTGATCCTCAGCACCACATAAAAAATAAATAAAATAGAAGTATTGTGTCCATTGCAACTAAAAATATTAAAAAATAAAAGACAAGAGCAAGTGTTGGGGATATAGAGACACTGGAACCCTTCTCATACATTACTGGTGGGAATGTTTGGAAAACAGTTGAATTTACCTCATGACTCAGTCATTCTTCTCTTAGGATATGTACACAAAATAAATGAAAGCATACCCACAACAAAAACTTGTTTGTGTGTTTATAGCAGTATTATTCAAAAAAGCCAAAAAGAGGAAACAAACCAAATGTCCATCAGCTGGGGAATGGAGCAACAAAATGTGCTATATCCAGCAGGGCACGGTGGTGCAAGCCTGTAATCCCAGCGTCAGCGTCGCAGGAGGCTGCTGTAAGAGGATCATGAGTTCAGTCAGCCTCAGCAACTTAGCAAGGCCCTAAACAACTCAGTGAGACCCTGTTTCTAAATAAAATATAAAAAAAGGTTGCTGGGGATGTGGCTCTGTGGCTGAGAACCCCTGGGTTCAATCTTCAGTACCAAAAAAATAAATAAATAAAAAATGTGCTATATCCAAAAAACCATATACAATCAGCATTAGAATGAAAGAGTCTACCAATAAGTCCTGAAACATGGCTGAACTTTTTAAGCATTATGCTAATTGAAAGCATAAAATGCCACATATGATATGATTCTGTTCATTTGAAGTATCCTTGAAAAGCAAATTTATTGAGACAGAAAGTAGATTGATTAGTGGTTGTTTAGTGCTGTGGATGGAAATGAAAATAGATTACAAACGAACACAAAAGATCTTTTTGGGCTATTGGAAATGCTCTAAAATTGGATCATGGTGATCATTGCACAACTATGTAAATTTACTGAAAATAATTTAATTATGCTATTAACATATGAATTTTACAGTATGCAAATTGCATCTAAATAAAACTGTATTTTCAGAAAGTCAAACTCCATTTCCAAAGTCATAAAGCACCCTTACGTGTTCTTTTCTTTTGTTTCCTCTTTTCTTCAAGAAAAGTTGTACTGATTCTACACAGTATCTTGACATTGTTCTCAATAGCTTTTAGCATTTCTGGTAACATCTGCATTTGTGCTATCCAGTGGTGGTGTTCATCAATATCCATTGCAGTTATTGAAGACAAAATGCCATCTTGAAGAGAATAAAAAAAATTGTGCAAAAAGATAATTATAATTACATGCATTTGTAATATTAAGTAGTAACTCTGTAGTAGTATTTTGGGATATAGTTATATTGAACTTGTTGTTTTGAACCTTTTCTCTGAAGAAATTATAAAAGATGAGACTTGGAAAAGAGGATGAACAGGAAATATTGGACATGAAAATCTGAATCAGGTTATAAAGTGTCCATTTGGAGCTGGGTGTGGTGGTGCCGCCTGTAATTCCAGCTACTCATGAGGCTGAGTAGCTTCCTGATCCCAAGTCCAAGCCCCGCCTGGGCAACTTAGCAAGACCTTATCGCAAAATAAAAAATTTAAAAAGGTTTGGAGATGTAGCTCAGAGGTAGAATGTCCCTGGGTTCAATCCCTAATACCTATGGGGAAAAAAAGTGTCTTATTTAGTTTATTGTCCTGACTCAGGGAAGTTCATCTAAAACATGAATGCATTATTTCTTGCAGCAAAATGAAAATCTCATTTTTAAAAAATTCTTAGCTTATTCATTCTTTAATTCCATCAACATCTGCTCTGTCATGTATTATTCAAGATGCCATGGATACTGCATTAAATAAAACAAGTTTCCTGACTTCAAACTACTTACATTTTAGTGAAAGAAACAAATGAAAAATAAAAATGAAAAGTCAGATATATAGTATGCCAGATACTAATCGTATAAACAAAAATGAAGAAAAAGGTAATGGAGAATGCCAGGTGGTAGAGAATGGGGATGGCAGAGAACACCTCATTTTAAACTGGTAGTTAAGCAGGGAATGAGTCGCATGGCTACATGATGGAAAATGTTCCAGTGGAGGGAATAGTAAGCATGAAGACACTGGGCAGGAGGATTCTGGTCTTCTTGAGTAAAAGTAAGAAAGCTGGGTATAGTGGCACATACCTATAATCCTAGCTACTCTTACAAATTCACAGGCTAGCTTGGGTAATTTGATAAGATCCTGCCTCAAAATTAGCTGAAAAGTGCTCAGTGGTAGAGTGCTTGCCTAGGCTGGCACGATCCAGGGCTATATTTTTCTTGTGTTGTTCTCACAGGAACAGAGGATAACCGTTCTCTGAACAACCTAATCTTTTCTTTTTTAGTCTAAATTTTAGTCTAAATTTTTTAGTCTAAATTCTTCTATTTTTCATTAACCTTTCTGTTAGGTCGTATTGGGCGGCTGCAGGGGGAGGGAACACAGTCACCTAGCAACACACTGTGCCAGAAGTGACCAATGAGGCACACCTGCTGACCCTGACGTCCACCTTGGGTCCACCTTTTCCTGGGCAGAACCCCTTGACCCCCTTCCTCTGTATAAAAACCCTGAGCAGCCAAAGCCACGTGCGATTTCTCCTGGCTCTCCCACTCCGACTTTCACCCCCGGGGGGCTAGAGATTTCGCCCGGGACACACATTCCAATAAAATCAAGCTACCACTATTGTCTGACTCTGGCGAGCGCACTCTTTTCGCCCGCCTCCGCCTTTGGGACCTCTACCCACCGAGGCCCCGCGCTCACCCTTTCTTCAGTTTTACATTTGGTGCCGAAACCCGGGACCGAGTGTCCGGGGACCTTCCCCCCACTCGGGGTCGGGTCCATCCCCTTCTCCAGAAGGACCAGAGATTTCGGCAGAGATTGCTGTACTGCTTCATTCCTCTTAATCCAGCCCAAGAGAAGTAGGGTAAGTCCCTTTCCTTTTTTTTCCTTTTCCCGTGGCCATTTCAGCATTCCCCGCACCTCAGGGACTCTGTCCGAGCGCGCGCCACAGACGCCCTGCCCGTTCCGTTCCGTTTTGGGCTTCGGTAGGTCGTGAGAGACGTCTCACGGCCTCCGAGCCCCCCGTTTATTCCGTTTTTAGACCCCCAGGGGATAAAAGACGTTTTATCTCCTGGCCCGTCTAACCGTACCTTGGTGTTCACGAGCGGAAAAGAGGGACGCCTTTCTTCCACTCCGGTTCACCCCCGGGAACAGTCTGAAAGGCCATGGGAAATACTGGGACTACCCTGGATCCTTTTTGGTCCCGCTACTGTAATTTCACTAAGCAGACACATGGAGCCTTGATTTTATTGAAATCTGTGTTCCGCCCCCGCCTCTCCTTTTTCTGTCCGCTTCCCTACTTAAATTGCCCGCTTTCTTTTCCTCCATGTTTTTTTCGGACACACCGGAAATGCCCTCTGATCCCGCCTCTCGGCTTCCGCGCCGGCATTGGCCGAGACTGTGTGTCTATCAACTGTGCACCCGCCTCTTCCCTCTGTCGCTTCCTCCTGCCGCTGCCTCTGTGTTCCATGCCTCCACACGCACGGCTCCATCTCTCCACCCCCTCTGCGACCTCCGCGGGACTCCGCCAAACACGGAGTTGGCTATTTCACCCCTCCGCCAGCATAGCCCGCAAAACCAGCGCTGCGGAAAAGCACTTTCCCTCCGTTTTGCTCACCGCCTCCGCAAAGGTGCCACGATAGAGCCTCCACTTCTCTGTTACCCCCGCCAAACCCCGCCCGCGGGGCCTGACTTCCAGACACTCTCCTGCGAACTGCTACTTTTCTCCTGTCTCTTTGGCCTTTGCCCATTCCTGTCCACAGGTGCTAGAAGTCATATGTTCACCTTGTGGAAGCCGCTTTGTGCTGAAACCTGATGGAAGCTGCAAAGCCACTTATGCAGTGCAAGTACAAAATCACCACTGCCTAATTCCAAATATGCTTTCTTAATTCCTCACTCACTTTCATCTTTCTCTAACTGACTCCTTTACTTATATTAAGTGAGGGAAATTTCCCAAAATCCAGAACTGCCTTACAGAAGTCCACCAACCCCTATCCGAAATCTGGTAAAAATGGCCTTTAAAGTACAAAGAGGCAAGCTTATTTACAGAAAAAGGTAACACTCCAGTCCAGTCCCTGGTGGTTAACCTGTGGTCCAGCAAGAACTCCAAAGGAGGACCAGCTGTCCTCTCTGCCAGGGTCAAGCTATGACCCCAACCAAGTCGTCTCCACAAGCAAACAAGCAGGACACACTGGAAAACTGACTACCCTATGGCTGGCCCCTCCCTAGCGCCTCTACGCAGGGGTGTGACCAGGCAGATTGTGCCTTTACCTCAACTGCTGGGATTCAAAGAAGACTGAAGAAGCCTGAACTCGAGGATCGCTGAGCCCAGGGCAACCACAGGGACACAGGAGGTACCTATTCTGTTTTGCCTGCCCACTCTGGGCCTTTATTTCCTTCCCAGGTTTCGGTTATGGGAATTGATGGAAACCCTCCTTGCCAAACAGAACAGCTAAGTTAGCCTGTGCCCTGGAGGGACATCCTTTCACACACTCTTTTTCCTGGTTATTCCTTACTGTCCAGTCCCCCTCCTAGGCAGAGATGTTCTCCAACTTCTGGGAGCCACCCTATAACTTTTTTCCAAGCCTATTACTACTCACCCTAATGCTAATCCTTTCTCAGGTCTTACTCTGATACATCACGGTCTTTGACTTCTCAATCTCTCCAGAGTTAATAACATCTCAGATTGTTTTCTTTGTGCAGGTTTGGACCGGACCCTGCTAACAGCCGTTCCTATGAGTACCCCCCCTTAATACTTCCTCACAGGCTCACAGGACCCATATTCACCTTTAGAGAGAGTTCCCCTTATTACAACCCCTCAGGGAACTTTGCATACTGTTACACTTTCTCTAACTCAATACCTTGCAACTAAGCCATGCAGGTCTCTTCTCCCACATTTGCTCCTCCAGGATTCTTTTTCTGGTGTAACGGTACTCTGACAAAAGAATTAGGTCCCAATATGCCCTTCGCTTTCTGTGCGCCCTCCTCTTTAATTCCTCAATTCATTCTATATAGTGAAGTTGAAATAATCTGGCTTGTTCAAACCCTGGTATCCCTACAGAGACAAATAACATCTGTTACCCAAGTTTCCTTACAGAACCGCTGAACACTAGATCTTCTGACAGTGAACAAAGGAGAAACATGCCTATTCCTAGAGGAAGAATACTGCATCAACGAAACCAGACTGAGAAACTGGACTCATTGAGAAAACTCCTGCATCTGAATTTGCCCAGAGCTGCTTGAGTGAGGTTGCCAGAATGCCATACAACCAAATGCTTCTGCACCCTGACAGCCGCCTCCCCACCGACCTAGGCCCCAAAATCTTTTTTCCCACGACGCCCCCAACCATGCAGGAAGCAGCCAGACAGACTCCGGCGCCCTATATCACCAAAAAGGTCGGAATGTTAGGTCGTATTGGGCGGCTGCAGGGGGAGGGAACACAGTCACCT
>JAJEJO010049634.1:234918-287344 GCA_020662805.1 Glaucomys volans
ACCTCTACCCACCGAGGCCCCGCGCTCACCCTTTCTTCAGTTTTACACTTTCCTTATAGAAACTTACTCCATTCTTCCAACCAGGCCAGAACGTAGGCAAGGATTTTTTCTCTAGCATCAATAACCTTAGAATAAGTAGCTACTTTCTCCAAAATATTAGTTCTTCGGTTTCTCGTATATTCTGCAAAGGACATCCTTCTTTCAGTTGATGAGGGAAGATCAGTATGAGTATAGCGGCTCATTATCCTTTGCACGTTGTTTATTATGTCGGTCAGCTGCATATTAATATCCTGTAAGAATAAAAATGATTTAGAGTATATAGAGGGAAATGAGAGGGGGAGGGGTGAGGTATGAAAAATGGTGGAATAAGACAGACATCATTACACTATGTACATGTGTGATTAACAAGAATGATATGAATGCACAACATGCACAACCACAGAACTGAAAATTTGGACCCCATATGTGTACAATGAATCAAAATGAAGTCTGTAAAAATTTAAATAAATAAATAATAATCTAAAAAAAGAATAAAAATGAGTGATATATTAATAAATTATTAGTTTTAAGAAAAGTTTTGGTCACTTTTCCTCCCAGCATATCAGTAACAGTTAATATAAAGCTGTCTAATTAAAGTCTTGCTAGTTTTGTCTCTACTGTTGGTCTCAGATCTTTCCTTTTCAAAAAAAAAAATCTTTTTTCGTCTTTCATCATCCTAGCAATGCTATGATATATTGGAAAGAGCTTTGGATTTGAAGCCCTATTATATTCTAATTCTAGTTCCTTACAAGCAATAATACAAACTTTTGGGGGGGGCGGGTGGATAAGGGGGAATGAACCCAGGGGTGCCTAAACACTGAGTCACAATCCCAGTGTGCATTATTTTTTATTTTGAGGCAGGGTCTTGCTAAGTTGCTGCCCCTGGAACTTACGGTCCTCCTGCCTCAGCCTTCAAGCTGATAGGATTACAAGCATGCTCCAGCGTACTTGGCCAATACTTGACTCTTTTATTAGAAAACTTTTAAATATATTTGGAAGAATTTGGGCATCTGAATCTTTTTCAACTGTAAATTTTATAAAATATTAATATAGGTCAAATATTTCTGATGAAAATTTATTATTCAATGTGAGATATACTCTAACTGTAAAACACACAATGGGTTTCAAATACCTAATATGAAATCACTTGTATATCTCAATAATTTTTGTATTGATTAAATATTGAACTAAATTATTAACATTTACTTCACCTGTCTCTTTTTACATTTTATATTGTAGTTTCTAGGAAATTTAAAGTTACATATAGTTAACATTAAATTTCTTCTCAATAGTGCCGGTCGTTAGAGTGTTTGAATAATATTAGAATTGAATTATAAGACATGTGTTTCTTTAAATTTACGAGGTGATACCAAAGTGTTTTCCAAAGTAATCATACCAGTTTATACTTACATGTTAAGGTATAAGTATCCCTGTTGTTTCATATTCCTTCCAACACATTATCTTTTCTTAAATATATTTTTTAGTTGTATTTGGACACAATGCCTTTATTTTTATGTTGTGCTAAGGATCCAACTCAGTGCCTCACATATGCTAGGCAAGCACTCCACAACTGAGCTACAACTCCAGCCCCCACATTAGCTTTAAAAGTTTTTTTTGTCAAGCTCTTGGATGTGTAATGGTATCTAATTGTGGATTTAATTTGAATTTCCATGATAACCAACAAAATATTAAGAAATGTTACTTATTTTGTGAAATGAAGGTCCATTTTTTTATATGAAACCCACTTTCCTAGAGTTGATTTATTGAGACATTAATTCTTTTTTTATAGGAAAAAAAAAGAGTGCATCTTAGTTTGCTTACAAGCTAGGAGATCACTTTGAATTCTGTTTTCTAACTTCCACAGGTTATAAATAAACTGATTTTTAAGCATAGAGCCAGCCCTAATGATAATAATACACTATTTAAAAAGACCTAAGGCAATGAATTCCATTTCCACTGGAAAAAAATAACTGTGCAAACAAGCTTAAAACACTTTTTTGTGCCAATGTTATAAAATGTAGCTTTTAATAAAACCTTGACCCAAATGCCAGTAACTTCAGAAAAGAATTTGGGTGGAGAGAAGAAAGTTATTTCATTTACAAAAAATACCCACTATCTTTTTCATAATCTTTAACATATACAATTTATACATATACAACTGCTGTAATATTTTATACAATTCCTGTGTACTGGAGCAATAAAAAAATCTAAACACAATTATATTTTTATACACTGGGGCAAGACTTTACATAAAAATACCATCCTACTTTTCTCTCCTGTTTCTAAAATATCACATATTTTCCTTAACATCTGCAGTCATCCAGAAATTTTTAGGAAACTTTTGTGCATGATCTTAATTCCTAATTCCTGGCTCTTAAGGCTCAATGATGAAAGATCAAAACCACCAAAAGTGATGGTTCACTTAAGTCAAACATGAAATCTTGGCTCAGTCTTAGGAAGAAAGCACTGCTGCATCAAGTGGCTCCATGCAGCAGGAGTACCTGAAGGATCTCATCAAGCAGTCATCTGTACAGTCCAGGTGACAGATGTGCATGGGCAACAGAAATCAATGGGTCCCCATAAACAAAGTCGGTGGTACATATCACACACTCCCAGATCTTTTCTTCTGATCTATCTCTTCCTGGGTCATAAACTCCTTTATGCAGATGCTGCGGAAAGCCTATTCTTTGATCTTTCCTAGTCTGTTCTTCAGTCAACTGTGTGCTATGTAAATCAGTCTAGGTGTTGGATGGTAAACTAGAACCAGAACTTGTTCCTGACATGGCAGCATCAGTTCCTGATCCAGCTCCCTCCCAACACCAAAGCTAGTGTGGTGGAACTGAGAACCATGAAGGAGGGAGATGTCATCCCAGGTAGGGGATTTGCAGCAATTCCCTCTCCTTTGGAGTTGGGCTGCAATCTATGCACTGTTCTGGTAGTCTTATTTTTCTGTCGGGTTATTTTGTTTTTGATTCACAGGAATTTTTTTTTTCAGGAAAACTAAAAAGCACTTTTAATTCTTTCCATTAATTGGCCGAGCAGGTAAAATCTAAACTAAACCAGTTTAGTTCCATAAATTTAAAAATTACAAATGAAAAACACGACAATGGTCAATAAAACTCATGATCAGTAACTTGCCTAAAATTTCTAGAGACTAATTTTATATATGGCATACTCTGTGCTGTAGAATGTTCATTAGGCTTCTCTGTATCCACGATCTTCTTGGTCTCATTATGTGCCATCTCTCTTCTTTCCCAGTGACTTGTTATTAATTTACTTCTGCATAACTAATTCATTTCAGCCAAGCCTTCACTTCCTCTTATATTTTCTGCTCCTTTTTAAAACTCTGATGATTTCATGGCTTTAGTATTAAAATTTTCTCTGGTCAATATCCAAAAGGAAGCAACGTGTTCAGAACATTTGCAGAATGATACCACCTTCATTTTTTTTCCTGGAAATGTTGAGACAATGATCCTCTTTCTGAGCTGAAGAGAAACTTCACAGAGATCTCTTAAACCTTGACTTAAAATGTGGGCTGTGGGATTAGAGGTGAAGATCATGGTTCCCACTCTGAAGTGAGAGAGTCTTCTTAGGTGCCAATATTCTTCTAATTTTAAATAGGTTCAGAGATCTTAGTTCATAGAAGGCTGGCTAGGGATATGTCTCAGGGTTGATGGTGCCCCTGGGTTAAATTCCCAGCACAAAAAGAAAAAAAAAAAAAAAGGGCCAGGAAGCTAGAGGAATATAGAGGCCAGACTAAGATTTAACAATCATGAAGTACTAACTCAGGTCTCTAGAAAAATATGTTAAGGGGCTGGGGATATAGCTCAGTTGGTAGAGTGCTTGCCTCGCAAGCCTTAAGGCCCTGGGTTCAATTCCCAACACCACAAAAATTAAAATACCACAAAGATCTATCTGGGCTGGGATATAGCTCAGTTGGTAGAGTGCCTACCTTGTATGCCCAAGGCTCTGGGTTCAATCCCCAGCACTACAAATATATACATATATACATATATATATACATATATATATATATATATATATATATATAAATCTCTTTTAAGGGTGTGCCCCAATGATCTAATTGTTTTCCACTAGGCTCCACCTCTTAAAGCTTCTATCATTGTATCATGCTGGGCATGGTGGTGCAAGCCTGTAATTACAGCAACTCAGGAGGCTGAAGCAGGAGGATTGCAAATTCAAAGCCAGCCTCAGCAATTTAGCCAGGCCCTAAGAACCTTAGCGAGACTTTGTATCAAAAGAAAAAAATTAAAAGGGCTGGGAATGTAACTCAGTGGTAAAGCTCCCCTGGGTTCAGTCCCCAGCACCCCACCCCAAAATTCTATAAACTTTCAACATTCCTACACTGATAGCCAAACTTCCAGCATGTGAAACTTAGGGAACACACCTAAACCATATCCAAAGTATATCATTCTGAGGGCTGGGTATGTGGCTTAGCTGTAGATTTCTTCCCCAGTAGGCAAGAGGTCCTGGGTTTAATCCCTAATACCACACACTAAAAAAAATCTGTAATATTTTAAAATTTTGTATATGGTGGTAGATACCTTTTCCCTTTTGCAACTTGTTTCCTCCTCTCTTTGTAATGTTTTGACCAATAATGTTCTCCTTTTTAAAGTAGAGGAAGCTTCCTATCTTTCTCCACCCTAGAGTATTAAAGATATTTTTCTTCATATTTAAGTGTCAGATAGGGAAATAATTTTTTATTAATTTTAACCAAATATCCCAACACCATCTATTAAGTATTAACTACTTTTTCCCCTTATAGTCAATGTTAGCTCTTTCATTTATTATGTTGCTGTCTGTTTTATAAGCTAATTTATCTATCCTTGTGCCAATACAATAATGTTTCAACTGGAATAGCCTTATGTAATTCTCACTACCTATTAGGGATAATACCTTAACTTGTTCATTAGCATTGTCTTGACTATTCTTGAAGTTATCTTGTTGGGATTTCTCTTTCTTTTCCTATACCAGGGATTGAATTTAGGGCACTCTACAACTGAGCTACACCCACAGCCTTTTTTATTTTATTTTGAGACAGGGTCTTGCAAAATTGCCCAGGTTGGCCTCTAACTCATGATCCTCCTGCCTCAGCCTCCCAAGATACTGGGATTATAGGTGTGCACATCACTCCAAACTTCAGGCAGCATCTTCAAATCTCTCTGTTCATTCTTCACATTGCCCGCTACTCTGTGTCAAACCTCTATTCCTCTCTTATGGGAGACTCATAGTTGCATTTTGGGCCCATTTGGATAAACTCCCCACTCAAGATCCTTAATTTAATCATATTCTCAGATTTTTTTTTCCATGTAAGGTGATATTTGCATCTCTCCAAGTATTAGACTTTGAAATCATTTGGGTTGATGGGCAGGTATTCTACCTACAACACATGGTTTGCTAATATTTTATCTGGATTTTTTTTTGCATCTATGTCATGAGTGACATTAGTTTATAACTTTACTTATTTTTATTTTTCATTTTTAAGTTTTGGGGATTAAAATCAGGGCCTACCACATGCTAGGCAAGTGCTCTACCACTGAAATACATCTCCAATTCTTTTTATTTTTTATTTTGAGACAGTGGCTAAATTTCCCAGGCTGGATTTGAACTAGCAATCCTCCTTTCTCAGTCTCCCAAGTAGCTGGGATTACAGACATGCACCATTGCACCTGATTTAACTTTATTTTTCATCTTGTCCTTAACTGGTTTTCATATCAAAGTTATGCTGGCTTTATAAAGTGTGTTGGAAATAATTTCTCATTGTACTAAAATGTTCTGGGAAAGTTTGTTTAGGATAATATAGAGAAAGCCAAAATTGGCCTTTTTTTCCTTAGAGTTTAATATACAAATATTTTCCTAGAAAATTTCCTATTTCTCCTAAGTTTTCTAATTTACTGTCAGCAAATTATACTTAATATTTCTGCATTTTCTTATAATCTTTATGTCTCTGGTATATCTGCTGTTATGTCACTCCTTTCATTTCTAATAGTCTTTGTGTTTTGTTGTTTGTTTGGTACCGATGACTGAAACCAGGAATGCTTTACCCTCAAGACATCCTCAGTGCCCCACTCCCTCTTTTTGTGTGTGTGGTGATAAAGTCAAATATTCTCCACCACTGAACTACATTCCCAACCTTCTTATTTTGTATTTTGATACAGGGTCTCACTAAGTTGCCCAGGTTGGCCTTGAACTTGTGTGATCTTCCTGCCTCTGTCTCCCAGGTTGCTGGGACTACTGGCATGTGCCACCGGGCCTGGCACCAGAGATTGTTGAATTTTGTTAGACTTCTCAAAGAATCACCTTTTGAATTTCCTAAGACTTCATTGTATGTTTTATTCATCAAAGGTGCTCTGAATTTTTAAAATTTTCTTTATTCTATGTTCTCTCGGCTAATTCATTGTTTTCCCCTAACTTCTAAGTTGTCTGCTTAACTTATGCGTTTTAAACTTTTTTTTCTAACATAGGTTATAAATGTCCCTGAAAGTACTGCTTTAATTTTATCCCACATGCCTTTGTACATAGTGCATTTGTTATAGTTCTAAGTATTTTCTAATTTCTACTATGACTTCTTCTTTGACCTGAGTTATTTTTTCAGTTTTCCCCCTTATTTTTGAACTTTTCTTTTAAAGTCACCTTTTGCATACCAATCTCTGGTTATATTGCATTGTGGGTTTTATGATATCAATTATTTTAAGTCTTGTTTTATGAATTAAAATGTTCTATCTGCACTTTTGGAGAATATGCATTTTCCAGTTTATTATAAATATCCATTGGATGCAGCTAGGGCATGCTTGTAATCTCAGTGATTTGGGATGCTGAAGCAGGAGGGTTACCAGTTCAAGGCCAGCTTCAGAAAAGTAGCAAGACCTTAACCAATTTAGCAAGACCCTGTCTCAAAATAAAAAGTAAAAAGGGCTGGGAGTTAGGTGAGGTGGCACATACTTCCTCAGTTGAGGAGGCTGAGGTGGGAGGCTGAGGCAGGAGAATTGCAAGTTCAAAGCCAGCCTCAGGAAAAGCAAGATGCTAAGCAATTCAGTGAGACCCTGTCTCTAAGAAAAATACCAACAAAGGGCTGGTGATGTGGCTCAGTGGTTGAGTGCCCCTGAGTTCAATCCCCAGTACCCTCCCTGCCCCCCAAAAGGGCTGGGGGTGTGGCTCAATAGTGAACTCCTCTGGGTTCAATCCCCGGAATAAAAATCCATTAGATGAAACTTGTTTTCATATTGTTTAAAGCTTTTACACCTTTAATGCAATTATGTTGACTTTGTCTATTAATTATGCTACTTTCAATTTCTCCTTGTACTTCTCATATTTTTTTCTTCATATATTTTCAAGCTTTAGTATCAGGGACAGGGGCTAAGGATATAGCTCAGTTGGTAGAGTGCTGCACAGGGCCCTGGGTTCAATCCCCAGTGCCACAAAAAAAAAAAAAAAAAAAAAAAAAAAAAAAAAGCATTAGGGGCATAACAGTACACACAAGTTCAGAATTATTATATATGTAATTGAATACTTTTTTGTTATCACATGATGATCTTCTTCATCTCTAATAATACTTGTAAACTTAAAGTCTGTTGTGTTAGTCAGCTTTTTATTACTGTGACAAAACTGAGAAAAACAATTTAAAGGAGGATAGATTTATTTTGACTCAAGATTTCAGACCTTCCAGTCCATTCCTTTGGGCCTGAGTTGAGGCAGATATCATGAAAGAAGTGAGCAATGGAGTCTCACTTCATGATAGCCAGAGATCAGAGGGGGTGGGGGAGGGCAGGTCTTCAAGGAACCAATCCCTTCAATTAACTCCCACCTCCTACAGTTTCTACCACATCCCAAAAGTCCATTCAAATGTATTTAAACTTTATTTTCAGTTGTAGATGGACACAATACCTTTATTTTATTTATTTTTATGTGGTGCTGAGGATCAAACCCAGGCCTCACACATGCTAGGCAAGCACTCCACCACTGAGCAAAACTCCAGGCCCTCATTCAATTTTTTTTTTTTTTTTTGTACCAGGGATTGAACCCAGGGGCACTCAAGCACTGAGACACATCCTCAACCCTTTTTTGTATTTTATTTAGAGACAGGGTCTCACTGAGTTGCTTAGCACCTCACTTTTGCTGAAGCTGGCTTTGAACTGGAGATCCTCCTGCCTTGGCCTCCCGAGTCACCCCATTCAAATTTTGAAGCCATCAATAGATTAATCCACTGATGAGGTTAGAGCCCTCATGGTTTAAACATTTCCTAAAAGCCCCCCTGTGAACATTGTTGCATTAGGAACCAGGCCTTCAATGCATGTGCCTTTGGGGAACATTCCAGATTCAAACCATAACAGCTATTCTGTCTGATCAATCGTGGTTTGGTTAGTATTTATCTTGATAAACTGTTTTGCCATTATTTTACAGTTCCTTTTGTTTTTTCCAGTGTTTCTATCTTTTCTGTTTAGGTTACTGGACTTTTTAAAAATCCATTTTAATAACCTTTATATTTAATTTCTACTGTTCTTACATTGGGTATTGATTATATCAATCAAGGTGTATACAGAACATCAAAAAGAATATTTGATATGTGCGACATGAAAATTTTTAATTTAGAGGTTGGTTACACAGATCATAAAAGAGCTGAGAGGACAATCAGAGAATGAAAGTGATGAATCAAAGATTAACAAAAGTTAATCCACTATGAGGTCCTTCCACACACAGGCTCCAGAACTTGAGAAAAGAAAGTGTTACTGGAAGTCAGGAACCTGTATAGAATAGGTCTATCTTGAGCTAGAGCCACGAAAAAGACACTTCAGAAGATACTGCCCCAGGGAAAGAGGAGGGTCTTTCTCTTTCTCCCTCCTTCAAATGTTTGGCTCTTGCCTTGCTTTGTCTAAAATCCACTAGAAGCAGGATGACATGGAAGCTTGGGAAAGGCATTTTGCAGGGGTCTTTCCACCCCTTCCTGATTTCTTTTCACCTCACAAAATTCAGAGATCAAACAGGAACAGTAGACTGATGGGTTTGCTTTGTTTTTGCCAACTTATTTAGTGCTTCCTAATTATTCTTATTATTTCTAATTAGAATTATTTCTTATTATGATTAGGGGGGCTGGGGTTGTGGCTCAATGGTAGAGTGCTTGCCTGGCATGTGTGAGGCAATGGGTTCCATCCTTGGCACCACATATAAATAAATAAATAAAATAAAGGTATTGTGTCTATCTACAACTAAAAATATTTTTAAAAAGAATTATTTGGAAGCACTAAATAAGATTGATTAGAATACTTATTCTTCTGATTTTTTCTTTCTTACTGTTTTTTGTATGTTTTTTTTTTCTTTTAGTAATTTTTCCTTAGAGTTTCAACACATATATTTATAAACTAACACAGTCAAAAGTAATCAAGCCAGGCTTAGTGGCATACACCTGTAATCCCATGAACTCATGAGGCTAAGACAGGAGGATCTCAAGGTGGAGGTCCTAATCAATTTATCAAGACCCTATCTCAAAATAATAAAAATAACTAGGGATATAGCTCAGTGATAGTAGTATGTCCTTGGATTCAATCCCCAGTAATGCAAAAAAAAAAATCAGTATCTATACCCGCTAGAATAATTCAAGGATCTGAATGCTTTGGGATCTCTATCTTTTTATATGTACTTTTGGGGGTGGGGTAGCCGGGTACCAGGGATTGAACTCAGGGGCACTCAACCACTGAGCCACATACCCAGCCCTTTTTTGTATTTTATTTAGAGACAAGGTCTCACTGAGTTGCTTAGCGCCTCGCTGTTGCGGAGGCCGCTTTGCACTCAGGATCCTCCTGCCTCAGTCTACTGAGTTGGGGGGATTACAGGCTGTGCCAAGAAGTCCAGTTTATATTTGATTTCTCTTTTTTATTTTATTTTATTTTTTTGGTACTGGGGATTGAACTCAGGGGCACTCGGCCACTGAACCACATCCCCAACCCTATTTAGAGACAGGGTCTCACTGAGTTGCTTAGGGCCTTCCTAAGTTGCTGAGGCTGGCTTTGAACTCACAATCCTCCTGCCTCAGCTTCCCAAGTGCTGGGATTACAGGCATGTGCCACCACGCCCCGCTTGATTTCGCTTTATTAACAATGTTACTTTGTTACTATTCTTTATTCCATATCAGACTTCTGCTCTATAATAACCTTTCTTC
This sequence comes from Glaucomys volans, assembly GCA_020662805.1. NCBI lineage: Eukaryota > Metazoa > Chordata > Mammalia > Rodentia > Sciuridae > Glaucomys > Glaucomys volans. Next base: position 245,132 of record JAJEJO010049634.1, read on the forward strand.
CTACTTAGGAGCATTCTTTATAATTTCCTTTAGGGAGGGTCTAATTAGTAGTAAATCGTCTGAATTGCTGATTGTCTGAATATGTTTTTATTTTACTCTCATTCTTAAAAGATGATTTTGCTGGATATACAACTCTAAATTGAGTTATTTACTTCATTATCTTTGGTTTCCATTATTAACTGTTGAGGAGCTAGCTGAGGGTAGAAATGCCATCACTTGGTAGGAGTTTGATTTATTCTTTGGCTGCTTTTAAGATGCAATATTTAGCCGTGTGTGGTAGCACATGCTTGTAATACTGGCCATTCGGGAGGCTGAGGCAGGAGGATCACAAGCTTCAGGCCAGCCTCAGCAATTTAGCAATGTTCTACCACTGAACCAAATCCTCAACCTCTTTTATTTTATTTCAAGACTGACCTCAAACTTGCAATCCTCCTGCCGAGTCACTGGAATTAGACCTATGTACCACTGTACTTGGCTCACTTGGCTCAAATCTTCCTACTCATTTTCACAGATTTTTTTATTCCCTAGTCTTTTGTTTTGTTTTGTTTTGTTTTTGTACCAGGGATTGAACCCAGAGGTGCTTAACCATTGAGCCACATCCAGCCCTTTTTTATATTTTATTTAGAGACAGGGTCTCCCTGAATTGCTTAGGGCCTCACCAAATTGCTGAGGCAGGCTTTGAACTTGCGGTCCTCCTGCCTCAGCCTCCTGAGTTGCTCGGATAACAGGCATGTGCCACCAGGCCTGGTTCCTAGTCATATTTTTAAAATATTTTTTTTAGTTATAGATGGACACAATACCTTTATTTATTTATTTTTATGTGGTGCTGAAGCTTGAACCCAGTGCCTCACATGTGCTAGGCAAGTGCTTTACCACTGAGCTACAACCTCAACCTTTCCTAGTCATCTTTTGATCATTTTTATGTAAACATGGTAAATGATCTTAAATTCTTTTTTTTTTTCTTTCAGTACTGGAGACTAAACCCAAGGCTGCACACATACCAAGCAAGTGTTCTACCACTGAGCTACATCCCTACACTTCTAAGTCTTATTTTAAAACAGGGTCCCTCTAAATTGCCCAGACTGGCCTTAAACTTGCAATCCTTCTGCCTGAACCTCTAGAGTAGCTGGAATTACAGATGCATGCCACCATACCAGCTGAGCCTAAATTCTTTATCTGATCATTAAAAAAATTTAGTAATTGTGGGTGTGATTCCATAGATCTGTGTTTCTGCTAAATTTTGATCATTGTAACCTAATTTTCTTCCTTTAAACTTCATTACTACCCAGGTATGGTGGTGCATGCCTGTAACCCCAGGGACTCAGAAGGCTGAACCAGGAGGATCTCAAGTTCAAAGTCAGCCTCAGCAAAAGTGAGGCACTAAGCAAATCAGTGAGACCCTGTCTCTAAATAAAAAATACAAAATAAGGCTGGGGATGTGGCTCAGTGGTTGAGTGCCCCTGAGTGCTCAATCTCTAGTACCAAAAAAACCAACCACAACAACAGCAACAAAAAAAAGAAACTTTGTTACTGAAAATACATGAATACATGCAGTCTTCTGTTTAAAATATTCTCATCCAAAGAGAATTTGTGTGTTTTTCTGGTAAGATGCCTTGGGCAATAGTAAACTGTGATCTCTGTAAAATTCCAGGTTGAGATTTAGGCAGCTGAGGCAGGAGGATCGAAAGTTTGAGATCAACCTCAGCAACTTAGCAAGACCTTGTCTCAAAATAAAAAATATAGCCGGGCGCGGTGGCGCACACCTGTAATCCCAGTGGCTTGGGAGGCTGAGGCAGGAGGATCCCAAGTTCAAAGCCAGCCTCAGCAACTTAGCGAGGCCCTAAGCAACTCAGTGAGACCCTGTCTCTAAATAAAATACAAAATAGGGCTGGAGATGTGGCTCAGTGGTGGAGTGTCCCTGGGTTCAATCCCCAGTACCAAAAAAAAAAAAAAAATATATATATATATATATATACATATATATATTATATATATAAAGGACTGGGGGAGTAACTCCTGGGTTAAATCCTCAGTAATAAACAAACAAACAAGTGAATGAATAATCAATCCAGGTTGATTTGGGGAAGGATAGAGAGGAAGTATGAATTCTGGTTCTAAACTCTTGTGACTACCAGTCTGTTGGTAGGCATTCTCAGAAAAGATTTATCTTTTCTTCTCTATTTTCCAGATCCTAGACAAAAACCATTAAGTCCTTTTCTCTCCTTTTTGTTTTAAAGACAATCTGGCTATGTTGACCAGCGGCCTGTAACTTCTGGGCTCAAGCCATCCTCCTCCTTCAACCTCCAAAGCAGATTGGGACTACAGGGTACCCCAGGGTACACTCAACTCAGTAAATTCCCTTCTCTTTATCTTAAGGATATAACTCATTTTCTGAGGCTATTGCCTGTCAGACGTCCCAACTGAATGCAGAGTTCTTTCTTTTGACCTCCTGCTTCACTTAAATCCCAGGCTTATCACTTGTTCTCCCAATGCTGTGTCCAGTCAAAATTAAAGTTCTGCCAGTCATGGTGGCACACCTGTAATCCCCTCTACTCAGGATTTTCTTCTCAAAAGAAAAAAAAAGTCAAGCTCTGACCCCTATCTCAAAAAAACAAGCAAAATTCAATCCAGGTGGTTTGTAGATCTAAATGTGAAAGGAAAACACAATATAGAAAGAAATTCCTTGTGGTAGGGAAATATAATTTTTTAATTTTTTAGTTGTAGATGGACACAGTAATTTTATTTTATTTATTTTTATGTGGTGCTCAGGATTCAATCTGTGCCTCATACATGCTAGGTAAGGACTCTATCACTTAAACCACATCCCCAGCCCTGGGAAATATTTCTTAACTAGAGCACAATCCCAAAGGATATGGCATAATATCACATCTATGAAAATTCCATACAAGAAGGGGAAAAAAAGAAACTTCTAAGCAAATTTACATATTAGACATAATTTAAAGACAGAGAATGGTGAAATGCAAGAAACCATAAGTAAAAAGAGGAGGGGAAAAAGAATACCCTGGGGGCCAGTCCTATATATTCTTATTCTGTCGCTGCCCTGATAGGGAAGAGAGAGGAGGGATGCTAGAGAAGGAGCATGAGAGTGAATTGGAGTAACTACAAGAAAAATAAAATTCATCCTAAGTCTAAAAATACTTTGGACTTGGGTGACTGCAGGGGGAGGAAGCAGAAAAAACACCTGGCAACCCACTGCAAGCACAAAGAACAAGGCAGTATGCTAGAAGTGACCCATCAGATATAGACCTGCTGACCCTTACGTCCACCTGGTCCACCTTTTCCTGGGCAGAACCCCTAGCCTCTTCCTCCCTATAAAGATCCTGATCAGCCAAAGGCATGTACAATTTTATCCAACTCTCCCACCCCAACTTTCACTCCGGAGGGCTGGGGATCTCACCTGGGAGCACAAACTCTAATAAAGCTTAATTCAGCCACTTTTGTCTGACTCTGATTTGGCCACCCGCCCTGGCAAGCTTACCCTCAGCACCATATAAATAAATAAAATAAAGATCCATTGACAAACAAAAAAATGTTTTAAAAAAAGTAAAATGGGCAGTTTATGCTACAAACTTTGCAGAAGAGATTTCGAAGAAAAAGAAAATATTTGAACAAAAAAAAAAAAGAAGAAGAAATTGAAGGTGCCCAAGTGAGAATGAGTTCAAGTATAAATTTAATCAAGGAGGGAGTATTAGATGTCACTCAGTAGTAGAGTTCTTGCTAAGCATGTGCAAGGCCCTGGGTTCAATCCTTAGCACCACAACAATATAAATAACAACAACAATTATCATTATAATAAGGGATATTGCCAGGCATGGTGGCACACGCCTGTAATCCCAGCACTCGGGAGGCTGAGGCAGGAGGATCACGAGTTCAAAGCCAGCCTCAGCAAGGTCAAGGTGCTTAAGCAACTCAGTGAGACCCTGTCTCTAAATACAATACAAAATAGGACTGGGGATGTGGCTTAGTGGCCAAGTGTCCCTGAGTTCAATCCCCTGTTTCAAAAATAAATAAATAATAATAATAATAATAAGAAGAAGAAGAAGAAGAAGGGATATTGAAGGCAAGAAAACAATTAAGAAGATGAAAATGGTATAAGGAAAAATGCAGAAGTGGACAAAAAAAGGTAGCTGAAATGGAAGATAGGCAAAAAATTAATCATATTCATACTTTCAGAATCTCTGAAAAATAAAAATGTAAAAAAATTAATTAGCTCAAAAAATGAGGGGTGATGTCACTATTAATTTTACAGATAATAGAAGGATAATCATGTATTATTATTATCTATTTAGCAATATCCTATCTAAAAATAAAAAATAAAAAGGGCTGAAAATGTTTGTCAGTGGTAGAGTACCCCTGGGTTCAATCCTCAGTAACAAAAACAAAGAAAAAGTTGGGTGCAGTGTTGAACACCTATAAACACAGCGACTTGGGAAGTTGAGGCAGGAGGATCAAAATTCAAAACCAGTCTCAGCAATTTAGCAAGACCCTAAGCAATTTAGCGAGACTGTCTCAAAATTTAAAAAACTATAAAGGGCTGGGATATTGCTCATTGGTTAAACGCCCCTGGATTCAATCCCTGGTGCCAAAAAGAAGGAAATGAATAAACTAAATAGCCCTATGCATATTTTTAATTGAATTTGTGGTCTTAAGTCTTCCCATAAGTTAAACTCTGAGCACAGATGGTCCCCTTGGTTATTTCTCCCTCTTCCCACCCAGACACTAGTAGTTTCTACCAAACTTATAAAAGGAAACAGCACAAATTCTCAACAAACTCTTACAGAAAATTGAACAGAATGGGATTCTTCTATCTGACTCTCTAAAGCTAGTGATACACTGATGCCAAAAATACAATCATTACAAAAAGAGAAAACTACAGAAAATATGCCTCATAAATATAGACACAAAAGTTAACCACATTTTAGCAAACCAAATACAGGATATCAAAAGAATAATACATCACAGGTAAATGGAGTTTATCTCCAACATGAAAAGTTTGCTTAATATTCATAAATCAACATAATTGGGGGTTTCGAGATGGCAGAATAGAGGAGGTTGCTTTCCTGGCTGTTCTGTGGAGTGAAACCAAGAAAGCAGACAGTTTCTCAGCAAGGTGGATGAACAAAAAAAGTGTGTGTTGTGGGAGACTTAATGGAATTTAAAACTGGACATTCAAAGCACATCGGGGACTCAGGAGCTTAGATATAATAAAGAAGAAATTCCTAGCAGCAGAGCCACTGCCTCGGCCTGGATAAAAGCATCAGCCAGAGTGAAACCTCCATGAACGAAGTAGGGGCATACTGGAATTAAAGGAACCCATATTTTGGGAAAGTCCAAGGCGTGTCTGGGTACAAAGCATTTAGAGATCAAGGACATTGTCCAGCAAACCCGAAAGATATGCTGCACAATATCTGTGTTCTGGGTGAGGTAGTGGGGAGCCACCATCTCTCTAGGAGGCATGCAGAGGACAAATGAAGGAACCATTTTGGAGCCGCTGTCAGAGGCTGGCAGCTGAGGGGCTGATTCCTGGCAAACCGAGGTTAGCCCAAAATACAGGTCTAGGAAACACACACTGCATGACACAGAGTGTGCTTAAGTGACCAGGAGAAAATCAAACATGGAGTGAGGTTTACACAGGGGACAACTGGTCTCAGAAATCCACTCAACTGTACCCATTCCCCTCCAATCCAACTGCTTACAGGACCAAGTGGGAGAGACACATCTAGCCAGGAACTCTGAAGGGCGGGTGGGAGAGATTGTTTGGAGACTGAACCCAAGACCAGGAAATGTGGGGTCTGAAAGTGACACAGAGGACTGAGAATTGGGTTCTCCACCACACAAGTGGAACCCAAAGGAAATCCCTGGGGTACAGCCTTCCAGCATGGACCAGGGCACTGGAGGTGCACTGATTTAAATCTCCAGACCAATTGGCATTCAGCAAAGAGCCTGGAACCCACCTAAGCCTAAACACTGCCTCCAGAAATTCTAACTATGGGATTACCTCTCTCACTCCAGTAATCCAGAGGGTGGAGCATCATGCTCCAGAAGACCCCACCTGAAACTGCTGAGAAGAGAAACTGAGAATCTTTTGAACTCCAACAGAAACAATTCTTCAACTTTTCATCAAGCTCTTTTTTTAAAGTCGTTTTCTCTGTTTAATTGTGACCTTATTAGTGGTACATGGACATTTATATGTATTCATATTTGTTTTTTCTCATTTCTAGCATTTTTGAAGCCAATTATTTTTCATGGATTAGACTTGTGAACTAGGATATTTGCTTAGTATATTTTAGTTTTGTTTTGTATTGTTTTTACTTTAATTTTTTAATTTTTACTTTATGTATATATTTTTCTCCTACCCATTTCCGTTGATTCTTTCTTTTCTTCTGCTAACAGCCAATCTCTATTGTTCTTCTTTCACTCTTAATTTTTTTACTTCTTCTCTTTTCCTCCCTCATAATCATCACACCCTATATCACTTCTCTTCTCTCCCCGTCCACCATATGAAATTATAAATCCTTTTGCTAACTTGCTGTTTTTATTGTAGGCAATAAGTGATCATATAATTTCTGTTTATTGTGACAATTAACATTGTAGAAATCATAGTAGGAACTATTTGGTTTAATGCTGTGTATTGTTTGCATTGGTTGTGGTAATTATTTGTCCCTCTCCTAAACAGTGAGGTACTGGAAAACTTCAGGGATGCTATAAGTCCAAAGGTAGAAATTCTACTACCTCACATCCATATTGTTTGATGTTTGATGGGTAGACACACAAACAACATGAAAAAGCAAGGGAACAAATCACCCCAAACAAACCAAGGTACTTCAATAACAGAATCTATCCATCCACACCACAGTGGAAGAAATGTCAGAGAAGAAGTTTAGAATGTACACAGTTAAACTGATCTGTGAAGTAAAGGACAGTGTAAGAAATGAAATCATGGGGGCTGGAGATATAGCTCAGTTGGTAGAGTGCTTGCCTCACAAGCACAAGGCCCTGAGTTCAATACCCACCACCGCAAATAAATAAATAAATGAAATCAGAGAGAAAATATAGGAAGTGAAAGATCACTTCAGTAAAGAAGCAGAGATGCTGAAAAAAAAAAAGCAGAAATCCTTGAAATGAAGGAAACAATAAAATTAAAAATTCAATAGAAAGCATCACCAACAGACTAGACCACTTAGAAGACAGGAACTCAGGCAACAAAGACAAAATATATAATCTTGAAAATAGAGTTGATCATGGAGAAAAGATGTTAAGAAACCATGAACAGAACTTCAAAGAACATGGGATAACATGAAAACACCATACTTAAGATTTATTGGGATAGATGAAGGTATGGAGATACAAACCAAAGGAATGCACAATCTTTTCAATGAAATATCAGAAAATTTCCCAAACCTAGAGAATGCAATGGAAAATCCAACACAATAGGCTTACAACACCCCACATGTACAAAATTACAACAGACCCACACCAAGACACATTATAATGAAAATGCCTAACATACAGAATAAAGACAGAATTTTAAAGGCTGCAATAGAAAAATATCAGATTACATATAGGAAGAAACCAATTTGGATCTCAGGTGATTTCTCAACCCAGTACCTCAAAGCTAGGAGGTTCTGGAAAAACATATACCAAGCTCTGAAAGAAAATAGATGCCAGCCGGGCGTGGTGGCGCATGCCTGTAATCCAAGCGACTTGGGAGGCTGAGTCAGGAGGATCGCAAGTTCAAAGCCAGCTTCAGCAACTTAGTGAGGCCCTAAGCAACTGAGACCCTGTCTCTAAATAAAATACAAAATAGGGCTGGGGATGTGGCTCAGTGGCCGAGTGTCCCTGAGTTCAATCCCCAGTACCAAAAAAAAAAGAAAAAGAAAAAAAGAAAATAGATGCCAACCAAGAATCCTATATCCAGCAAAATTAAGCTTCAGATTTGAAGATGAAATAAAAATCTTCCATGATAAACAAAAATTGAAAGAATTCACAAACAGAAAGCCTGCACTTCAGAATATTCTCAACAAAATATTACATGAAGAGGAAATGAAAAAAAAAAGAGTGAAAACCAGCAAAGAAACAGTCAATGAAAGGAGACACTAATTGAAATTAAAAACTAGACAAAATATTTAATAGAAAATATATAGAATAAACCCAAATGATTGGAAATACGAATCGTATCTCAATAACCCTGAACATTAATGGCCTAAACTCATCAATCAAAAGACACAGACTGGCAGATTGGATTACAAAACAAGACCCCAAAATATGCTGTCTCCAAGAGACTCACCTCACAGGCAAAGACATCCACAGACTGAAGGTGAAAGGATGGGGAAAAACATATCACTCACATGGATTGCACAAACAAGTAGGGGTATCCATCTTCATATCAGATAAAGTGGACTTTAAGTCAGAGTTAGTCAGATGGGACAAAGAGGGCCATTTCATACTGCTTAAGGGAATTATACATCAATAAGACATAGCAATCATAAACATTTATGCCCCAAACAATGGAGCATCTAAGTATATCAAACAAACTCTTCTCCATTTCTCTTGAAATAGACCACGACACAATAATACTGGGCAACTTTAAATGCAACTTTAAATGTTAAAGTTATATAAAGTTACAGTAATGACAAATGCCTTTGTCATTACTGGATGGATCCTCTAAAGAAAAACTAAAAAAGCTATAGAAGTAAAAAATACAATTGATAATTTAGACTGTTAGACATATATAGAATATTTCATCCATCAATTACTGAATACACTACTTTGTGTACAACCAGTGAAACAATAGCTGTACTCCATTTGTGTTCAATGAATCAATAAGTAAATTAAAAAAATATAAAAAAAATAAATAAATAAAGGCAGTTCAGAACTTGGGGCCAAAAAAAAAAAAAAAAATTACTGAATACACTTTCTTTTCAGCAGCACACAGATCATACTCTAACATAGATCATGTTATGTAAGCTATCACATATGTTGGCATACAATTGTGATATTGCATTAATATATTTTTAGCATCTGTAGAGTTATTTTGATAGCTCCCTTTCCATTGATATTAATTTTCGTGTTCTTGGTTTTTTTTGTGATTAGAATTGTTGACTTTTATCAAATTTTAACCATATTATTTCTTCTCTATTTCACATATTTCTGCTCCTATTCTTATTTTTTTCTTCCTACTACATAATTTGAAAATAATTTGATTGTTATTCTAGCTTCTTTCTGATACAAATACTTTGTTATAAATATTCACCTGAGTACTGCTTCATCCCAGAGATCCTTATATTTTAAGCTTTTATTATCACTTACTTCAAAGCACTTTTTATTTACCTTTCTTATACTTTCTTCTTTGATCTCTGAGATATTTATAAGCATGCCATTTAATTTTGAAATAGTTGACATGTGGGGATGGGATTCTATATATCTTAAGGTAATTAAATTCTAACGTAATAAATCATGCAGGAAACAGTCTGCATGACTTCAAATTTTAAAATAAGTAATGGAAATGCTTTTTTTGGAGGGGAGGGGGGATTTACCAGGATTGAACTCAGGGGCCCTCAACCAACAAGCCACATCCCCACATTTTTTTATTTTATTTAGAGACAGGGTCTCAACTAAGTTGCTGAGGCTGGCTTTGAACTTATGATCCTCCTTGTCTCAGCCTCCAGAGCCTCTGGGATTACAGGTGTGGGCCATTGCACCCAACTCATAAATGCTTTTTATATTGATTGTATTGGTTACATACATGTCAAAACTGATCGAATTGCATATTTCAAATATATGCATTTTATTGTACTTCAGTTTTATCTCAATAAAACTATGAAGGAAAATAAATCAATATAATTCAGTGTGTTAACATACCTAAAGAGGAAAAAAAAACACACACACAATTATCCCAGTAGGTGCAATAAAAGCTTTTAATAATACTCAATGTCTATTCCTGATTTAAAATAAATATCTTGACATACTAGAAAAAGCAGAAACTTTCCATAACCTGAAAAGAGCACCTAAAAAAAAAAGTTGTACTTGAGTACTATCAAACTCAATGTTGGAAGACTAAATGCTTTACTCTAATATTGAAGACAAAGCAACTGTGCTATTCTTATCACCTCTATACAACTTTATATATATATATATGTATATATACATATATGTATTTATATATATATGTGTGTATGTATATATATATGGGTATATATATATATATATATATTTGGTATTGGGGATCAAACTCAGGGTCACTTGACCACTGAGCCACATCCCCAGCCCTATTTTATATTTCATTTGGAGACAGGGTCTCACTGAGTTGCTTAGTGCTTTGCTTTTGCTGAGGCTGGATTTGATCGCGATCCTGATGCCTCAGCCTCCTAAGCCACTGGGATTACAGGCAAGCACCACAGCGTGCGGATGCAACTTTATTACTTTTTTTTTGCGGTGCTGGGGATTGAACCCAGGGCCTTGTGCTTGTGAGGGAGGCACTCTACCAACTGAGCTATATCCCCAGCCCCGGATGCAACTTTATACTGATGGTCCTATGCCACTTAACAAGTCAGAAAAGAAGTTAAAATACACATGGATATGAACAGTGGAAATAAAACTGCCATTGTTAGCACATGATAGGAATGCATATGTAGGAAACTCCAAAGAAAGTACCAAAAAAATCCATAAGGACTAAGAATTGAGTTTCAGTGTACAAGATTAACATGTGAAAATTAATTATGTTTCTATATATTATATGTCAATGATTGAAAATTGAAATTAAAAAAAAAACACCAGTGATATAAAGCAAATATGAGGGCTGGGACTATGGCTGAGTGGCAGAGCGCTTACCTATTATGTGTGAGGCACTGGGTTTGATCCTCAGCACCATGTAAAAAATAAGTAAATAAAATAAAGGAATTATGTCCATCTACAACTAAAAAAATTTTTTTAAAAAATGCTATGCTGTGTTTAGCTTTTCATCTCTGTGACAAAATACCTAAGGAAAAAAACTTTTTTTGTAGGGGGCAGGTACTGGGAATAGAACCCAGGGATGCTGTATCACTAAACTACATCTCCAGCCCTTTCTTATTTGGTTTTGTTTATTCTGAATAAACAAAATTTAAAGGAACAAGGATTTATTTTGGTTCACAGTTTCAAAGACTCCAATTAGTGGTTGGCAGGCTCCATTGCTTTGGGCCTGGTTTGAGGCAGAACATCAAGGTGGAAGGATATAGTGGAGGAAAGCTGCCTCATGATAGCCTGGAATAGAGAAAGAAAAAGGCCAGGAACAAGATATAGTCCCCAAAGTCATTTTCCTGAGGAATCACTCCCTTCAACTAAGTCCCACCTCTCGTTTTCATCGCCCTCTATAGTCCATTCAAATTATTAATCCATCAGTGGATTAACTCATGGATGAGGTTAGAGCCCTCATGATTGAGTCATTTCCTAAAAGCCCAACCTCTGAACATTGGGGAACAAGACTTTGGGGTTATTCTAGATCTTATACTTTATCATATGCTTAGTGATGAATCTGACCTATACAGTGGAAAGTAGGCTAATTTTTCTCTGAAGTGCTTTGTAGTTTTTTCTATAATATGGGAAGGGCTGGGAATGCAGCTTAGTGGTAGAGCACTTGCCTAGTATATAGAAGGCCCTGGGTTCAATCCCCAGAACTGCAAAGAAAATGAACATTGTTATGCTACATTCAGGGATCAAAAGACAAAATTCTACAAAGATTTAAATTCTTTCCAAATTGGTTAATAAATTCAATACAATCCCAATTAAACATATCAGCAGACTTTTTTGTTTCGTTTTGGTACCAGGGATTGAACTCAGGGGCACTTAACCACTGAGTCACATCCCCAACCCTTCTTTATTTTTTGAGACAGAGTCTCACTAAGTTGCTTAGGGCCTCACTAAATTGCTGAGGCTGGCCTTGAATCTCCTGTCTCAGCCTCCCAAGTCACTGGGATTACAGATATGTGCCACCATCCCTGGTTCAGCAGACTTTTAAAAAATATATGTTTGATAGCATTTCACTGGCTGATTTTAAAATGCATGTGAAAATGCAAAGAGAGGAAGTAGTGTGTATAAAGACAGTTTTTAAGTTATGTGTGTTTTAGCATGTCACTCCAGAGACAGAAGCCCAAGAAAAAGAAAAGTGGGGGAAGGGAAGATTGTCATAATTGAAGTTCAGAATGGGAGAACTAAAAACTACATGGTTTCAAGAATAATTATAAAGACTCAGTAATCAAAAGACTGTGACATTGGCATTAAGAAAGACAGATTAATATAACAGACTAGAGAGACTATAAACTTAAAGATATGGTCAACTGATTTTCAACTGAAAAACCAATGCAATTTAGTGGAGAGAGGATAGTCTTTTTTACAAATGGAGCTGGAATAATTATTTTTTAAAAAGAATCTAACCCATATCTGACATCATATACAAAGATTAGGACAAAGTGGATCATAAACCCAAGTGTAAAATCTAAAAGTCTAAAACTTCTAGCAGAATATGTAAGATAAATGTGCCCTTCGGTTAGGCAAAGTTTATGTGCCACACCAAAAGCATGATCCACTAAAGAAAACAATAAATTGGACTTAGAACTTATTTTCTTTGAAAAATGCTATTAGAAAAAGAAAAGGACAAGTCACAGAATGGGCGAAAATACTTGCAAATCACCCATCTGATAGAGAAGTTGTATTCAGCAGGATAATCCCAGCATCAGGAAAGCTAAGGCAGGATCTTAAATTTGAGGCCAGCTTCAGCAATTCAGTGAAACCCTGTCTCAAAACTGAAAAAATTTAAAAGGGCTGGAGATGTACCTCAGTCGTAGAGTGCCCTTGGATTCTCTCCCCAGTTCCACAAAAAAAAAAAAAAAAAAAAAAAGGAAACTAATTGGTGGTTAGCTGGGGATTAGGGTGAGTGGCAGGGAAGGCATGTAGAAGGATTATAAAGAGGCATGAAAAACTTTTGGGATCCTGGGTAAATTCATTAATTTAATATAATATGGGAAGGGCTGGGAATGCAGCTTAGAGGTAGAGCACTTGCCTAGTATATAGAAGGCCCTGGGTTCAATCCCCAGAACTGCAAAGAAAATGAACATTGTTATTGTTGCTAGTTGAAACAGGGAAATTTCATGTGGGCAGTGAGAAAGTACCAATTTTTATCTTTTTCCTCTCTCCTTTTTTGTAGTGCTGGGGATTGAACCCAGGACCTTGAGCATGCGAGGCAAGCACTCTATCACTAAGCTACATACCAAGCTTTGATTTACTTCTTAAATGGATTCATTAATTCCTAATCTGAAGAAGTTAGCATCAAATTGGATCTTGTTATCCACTAGTCAGGTGAAATCATCATTTGAAGTCAAAGTTTTCTCAAATACAGTTGAATATCATGAACATAAAATGAGTTCTAAAACAATGCACCTAGTAATGAAAAATTTTTTAAAAAAGAACTTGTAATCTATAAATTTTCAGATTCACTACCTACCTCTTTGGCTCGTAGGAGCTGTGCTTTGTCAATCCTAGAGAAGACTGTCTGTACTGAGGCTGGGATTTCAAGGTTAGAGACCACTGGAATATCAAGGGTATATCCAGGCTTTCTTTTCGTGGTGGTGACATTCTCTTTTTCTGATTCAAAATCAGTGTCTATCTCACTTCCCATTTTGATAAGCGTTTGAAATTTGGGGTGTTTTTCTTTTATTATTTTCCACAGAATATAGGCAAATGCTAATAAAAGTGTTTCCACTAGGAAGCCAGAAGCCTGCTCCTAGGGGTAGTGCCTTAGTCTACTATCAACTGGTTGCTAACCATGGTATTCTAGTCCCAGTGATATCATAATAGAGCTACTGTGATATTATCATTAACTCACACATTTAAAGAGTGCTTACTATATGCAGAGAATTAGGCATTCTATATGCTGCATTGGTAGATGGGTGAAGGGGGGAGGGAGGGGAGGAAAGAATAGACAACAGGAACACTAAAAGAAATAGAAGACGTAGCCCTGCTTAAATGAAGTTAAAATCTAGGTGTTAGAATTCAAGATCCAATCCAGTATATCAAATGTAACTCTTGGTTCTTCTTTCTTCTTAGTTTTGCTTAAATATTTTTAAACCTGTAACAGGATAGTACGGTACAATTTTCACGGCTGTCCCTTAACTTTTCCTAGACAGGTAGTAACTTGGAAGATATTATCTGGATGCATATCACACTCTTTGCACTATTTACTTTTTTCTTTCTTAAGGAAATTGACTGAAGAAGGCTTTGAAGTTCTATAGTTGGCTCAAAAAATCAAAAGGAATGCTAGAGGCTGCTTTCCACCTGAGAAGAGGAGTGCTTTGGGTAGCTCCTTTGATTGCAGAGGAGGTGAAAGGATTTAGGAGGCTGGAGCAATGAAAGGACAGGGTGGTTTTGTTCACTGTGTAGCTTTATTTTTTAATTTAAAATATATGAAAAGTACAGAAATTAATATAACAAATCGCTATGTACTTATCCCTAGAGTGAACAAATATTTTGTCATAGTCACTTCTGATTTTTTTAGTTTTCTCTTTTGTTTAGTTTTCCTTCAGATATTTTTAAATAAAAGAAAGTATTAGAGAGCTGACATCCCCTGTGTTATCCTCCCCAGATTCCTTCCTTCCCCTGTTCCATTCCAGAGGCAATGGCAATCATGAATTTAATGTATCTGTGCCGTCTATATAGTTTCACTGCAGTTGTATGTGTTCATAAACTATGTAGTATTTTATAAGTTTTAAATTTTATACAAATTATGAATGTGTAACAATTTCTCTAGCAGAACTTCCTATTGGAGAACTTTGGGTAAACATATTGTAAAATTAGTCCTGTGATGATTTCTTGCAAACTTATAAAATTTATGTTTCGTAAGTTGTAAAAACATAATGTTGATGCTTTAGTTTTTCAAAAAAAGGGAATCTGGGAATCATAAGTTAGTTATCTTTTAAAGATAATCAGTATAATAGGAAGCAAATTAAATATTTTCCCTTCTATTTAAGATGTAATTGTCTGAGTGATTCCCTCCTCTATGTTCTCAAATCACTTCGTAAACTTTCTATTGTAGTATTTGTCTCATTAAAGTTTAACTAATATTTGTCCAATCCTTGGTGAACTTCTCTCTCAAAACCAGATGCTCTACCTTTTGTTTTTCTCACATTTGGCATATTTTTCATCAGTTCTCCCAGAAAAACTGGACTAAAATGTGGAGATCCATTATTATTTTCGGAATCTTTATGGAAACTTTTTAAACCCCAGAATACTTTGATTGTTAGACCAATTCCATCCCCATCGACTGCAGTCATGAACCAATTCCCCTTTTCTACTAATCACAATTAAGTCTATTTACTCAAATTCATGTTTTCTTTTTTTTCATAATGTTTTCTGAAAGGACTGTAATTAAGGAGTTATTTTTATAAACATGAGGACTGATTAAAATATCTATCATTATCCAGCATTTCTTTCTTTTCCAATTTTTTTTTTTTTTTTTTTTGTACTGGGGATTGAGCCCCGGGTTGCTTTGCCACTGAGCTATAACCCCAGTCCTTTTTATTTTTTATTTTGAGACAGGGTCTCTTTAAGTTGCTGAGGTTGGTCTTGAACTTGTGATCATTCTGCCTCAGCTTCCTGAGTCACAGGGATTACAGGTATGCACCACTGCGCCCAGCATTATCCAGCATTTCTTGACATTATTAATTCATTTTTTAAGTACTTTGTTGATCATAATATTAGAGTGTGAGAGTCTTACTTTTCTTTCATTGCTTATTCCAGTAGGCATTCACAAAGCAGCCAAAATGTTTGTTAACTAAACTAATTTAGCATTATTGCTCTCTCTCCTGCTTCTTGCTTGTATATTTCATGCAGCATGGAATTCATCAGCAATTGGAAATGAAGGCTTTTTAAAGCAAACTTATAAAATCCTTCTAACCATTCAATTCGGCAAGCATTTGTTGAGACACTATTATGCAGCTATCATTATCCTAAACTGAGAAGAATATATAAGGTTCCTGTGAAGAAACTAAAAACGAAAAAAATAAACAATTTGAGATAAAATATAATAAGCAAGTGCTAACAAGGGACATGAAGAAGAGATCTGTGGAGAACAGAGTCTTTGGGAAAACTTTATGGAGAGAGAGGGTTGGTTGACAAATGAAGGCACTGAAGATAGGGAAGACACCTTGAGCCATGGCTTTGGAGGTGAGTGCTAATAAGTTTGTATCTTAATGGGCAGTGGTTTAATCACTGAGATAAAGTAATGAGAGTTTACTGGGGATCAGACTAGGGAGGGTCTGCAGTAGGAATAGCAATTTGATGATGGAATCAAATTTGGTGTCTTAAGTGAGAAAGTGAGCAGCTTCCTTTGAGGTAAAACGACAGATTCCATGGGATCAGAAATGGGAAGGTCTTACAGCTGGGCGTGGTGGCTCACGCCTGTAATCCCAAAAGCTTGGGAGCCTGAGATAGGAGGATCAGGAGTTCAAAGCCAGCCTCAGCAAAGGCAAGTTGCTAAGCAACTCAGTGAGACCTTGTCTAAATAAAATACAAAATAGGGCTGGAGATGTGGCTCAGTGGCCGAATGCCCCTGAGTTCAATCCCCAGTTCCAAAAAAAAAAAAAAAGAAAAAGAAAAGAATAGGAAGGTCTTGAAAGCAAGTAACAGTGGTTTGAAAATAATGGAAGCCTCACTTTAGGAAGATTTTTTAAAATGAGGAACGGGAAAGTCTGGGATGTGGTGGAGCAAGTCTGTAGGCCCAGCGACCTGGGAGGCTGAGGCAGGAGGATTGCAAGTTCGAGGTCAAACTCAGTAATTTAGCGAGGCCCTAGGCAATTAATAAGGTCCTGTCTCAAAATAAAAAGGGCTGGGGATATAGCTCAGTTACACAGTGCCCCTGGGTTCAATCCCAGTACCAAAAGAGTGAAGGAAAAAAAAACTGGAATGGAAAAAAATTCGTTGGAAAAGATCAAAGCATGATTATTTCAAAAGTGTCTGAATTAGGGTATGTGTGGAATTGGTGAGGGAAGGATAAATTTAGCAAAAAATTATAAAGGTAATTTTAAAAAATTAATTTTTACTTTGAGTATGGCAGAAAAATCAATGAAGAGGCTCTCTAGACAAAGTATTATTAATATGTATTATGTTAATCAGGAGACCTCTTTTGATCGAGCCTGGAGCAAAGTTCTTTAAAGGCGTGTGCCTAAGGGAAACCCCGCCCTCCACTGAAGGCTCCTTCAACTGTTAAGTGGGGAATTAAAATAATAGTATTTATTGCACAGGATTGTTTTAAGATTAATTCACCCAAAATGCTTGGTGTATTGCCAAGCACATAATGAGACTTTAATATACAATAGCTAGCTGTACTAACATCTCTACTACTAACTACAGTTTTTTTCCCCCTCTGCCTATCCCTGAGAGGCACTACATTTTCAGCAGGGTTGGGCGATTATTCTACTACGCTTCACATAAGATCGGCTTCTAATCAGATCTGATTTTGAACTATGAAAACTGAGGAATTATTAGGGCTGTGGTAGCTGTTTGGCAGGGGATAAAATGCATCAATAAGATTTTTACACAATCCCTTGGCACAGAATGATGCCTCTTTCTGACGGTCTCCCCCACCCAGGCAGACGATAGTACATTCCACACTGCCGGTGGAATAGGTAGTGCCAAAGTTGAGTGCGCCGAGGGCTTCCTCTTCTCCCGGAAGCAATTTTTCTCTAGCACCGGAAAGAGTTACTGTTTCAAGGGAGGCGGGACTGGGCGGGTCGGGCCGCAGCGGCTGACGGCGGGGGAGGAGTCGGGTCCACTGCCGGGTGGAGGGGCAAGGCGAGTGTCCTTATCCTAGCGATTGGGGCTCGGGCCTGTGTGCCAGTTGGAGTCGCGGCGGCGGGAACGATTGGGCCGAGCGGAGGAAGACATGTTGCTCTTCGTGGAGGTGAGTGGATTTGGTCATCTCCTTGTCTGAGGAGAGCCGGAGTGTAGAGGCGCCGGCCGGTCCCACCGCCATGTGACTTTCCAGGCCGTACACGCCGCGGAACCGGCAGATAGGCTGACACAGCACCTGGGCCGTGCAGGCCTGCAGCTCCGCTCTGCTCACTCCCAACACTTTGGGAAACTGTGGGGGTGAGGCCCACACGCGGGGAGGACGGGAGGTGAAGTATCGAGGGCTTGTCTGGTTTGGCCTGAGATCAGAGGAAGGGGAGAGCGTCCCATATGGACCTCCTAAAGGAGGCGAACGGGCGGGGGTGGGGGAGGCGGAGTCTGCCGGGGAAAAGGGTAATCAGGTGGGCGCGTTCTCTGGGGGGTGAGGCGAGGCCTCGCAGGGCCTCTGGGAGCGAGGCGAGCAACATGTGGGACCGCGGAGGGAGGTGAAATGTGGTTTGTTTGTTTTTTTGTTTTGGGGTTTTATTTTGGGGGGGCCGTTAAGTGTTTTGAAAAGAAAAAAGCTTTTTTGCAACCTCCGCCAAATTTTGTTCGGTCCCTAAATCTCTGGAACGTTCTATAGGTGAAAACGAGTTACTGTGAACGGAGGGGAAGCCAGTAGGTCTGGAAGCCTTGAAAGGCACCGCTTTGACCTTTTGTAAAAGTTACTCAGGCAGCGACTGCGTGATGCGGGTTGGTTCTATGAACCGATAAAACCTCTTTACAAGAAAAATTCCAAGAATGAGAGAAACGTAGTCCAGGAAAAGCCGGGTTGGCTTTTTTTTTTTTTGTATTGTCATTTGAGCAATAGAGGTACTTTTATTACTTTAACTGGATCGTCTGCTCTTGACTTATTTTGGGTTTCAAAGTAGTGGTATCTGCCTTACACAAATGCGAAGTTTAATTTCTGTCATTTCTGTACTGTTGTGTGCATTGAGCATCAGCTGACTGCCTGGCTAATGCTTTGAGTAGATTCCAGATCATATTGTTCTTACATTGTGAAAACGTCAAACCAGCAAAGCTGCAACTTCGCCACTTGGCTTTTGTTAATTATGCTGGTAGAAAGAGCCTTTTCAATGAGGGAAGGAATTTGCAGGTTGTATAATGGACTTGAGAGCTGGGACCAGTCTGTGGAAAGTGTTTTGCCAGGTGGGGAGCTGGGGAGAATTTTATTCCGTAGTATTTCTGCATAAAGTAAATAAGTGATTTTATTTTTTTTCTTTTAATCTGATATTGTATGGCTGATAAGTTAGAGATTTTGTTGTTTTGTGGTGGTGGGAATTGAATTCAGGACTTCTCACATGCTAGGTAAGTAAGTGCTGAACCACTGAGCTGCATCACCAGCTCAGAGATCTTTCAGTTAGGTTTAAATCTCCTATTTAAGAGTATATTCAACATTAATAATAAACATTCGTTGGAATATTCCAAGCAAATCATTAAAAGGTTTAAAATTGCTGAACTTTTCTTTCTCTTCATCCTTTTTAAATCCATATTTTCCTTCAGAATAAGAAATCCGATTTGATTTTCAGCAGTGCTAGTTTGTTTTAGGAATGTCAGGCCATGCAAATACTGCATAGTTTTAAGTGTGCGTGTGTTTTGTCAGGCAAAAGATTGTGAAGTTCAATTTATATCAACATGAATTCCAAAATAAACTTTTGAGTTTTAGATTGATTCCTTTGGCTTTATTAAAATGTGAATTTCAGTAATAGGTAAACTTATTGAGTAAGCAAGATCTCCCCTGCCTCTAAAGAGACATTGCAGCATTTTACAAAGAAACTCAGGCAGAGAGGTTAAGTAAATTTACTTTGAAGTAAAACAGTGGAACTGGAATTTAGGCTGGGCCTGTAATCCCAGCAGTTTGGGAGTTTGAGGCAAGAGGCTCACAAGTTCAAAACTGGCCTCAGGTACTTGACTGGGCCCTAAGCAACTTAGTGATACCGTGTCTCAAAATAAACAAAAAGGCCAGTGGTAAATGCCCATGACTTCAGTCTCACAGAACCAAAAACAAAACAAAATCCCAAAAGACTAGGATTTAGATCCAGATGATTCTGGTGTCAAATCAAGTCTCACTCCCCAGTTTAGACAGGCTCTACCTTTGTCTTTTACTAAACTATTATGTAAAGTTAATGTTCCTATTAATTATTTCTTTGTTAGTCAGTATGTCATTTTTCTCATCATGAATTTTATTGAAGATTAACAATGTCATTAAATATATGATGCTGAACATACAGTGTTAAAATAAGTAAAAAATAACGCTTTCGTCATTTGGCATTTTCTTGACTGATGTTTGATTCTTAAAACCTTATGATCCAGGAATTATTCTCAATAAAGGGAAACAAAGCTCAGAAGTTAGATGTCTAAAGTCATTCAGGTGTAAATAATGTGGGGACTAAAGTCTGAAGTCTGGCTTCCATAACACAAGTCTCTAACTCGAAAACTTATTTTTGTACCTGCCTTAAGGCCAGGATTCTTCAGGTTTCTAGATAAAACTGGAGGACCTTAGCTTGGTTGAAGAAAAACTTGCCTGTTTATTTTCCTTAGCTTTTAACAAGAATCTAGATGAAAAAGAATCAAAAAATTTTTAAATTTAAAAGAGGCAACAGAGTTTGTGAGTTTGTCACCAAGAGAAAAAGCATGTTTTCATATTAGAGGTATCTTGAAATATTGTTTATGCTCATTACTCCTTGTTATGTGTTTAGAAATCTTAAAGCACATTCACTACCATATTAGATATTTTAAAATGTTTTCATAACTGTATTTCAATATAATTGGTTTACTTTGGATCATAAGTTCAGAGCCAGCCTTGCAGTTTAGCAAGGTACTAAGCAATTTAGAAAGGTCCTATCAAAATAAAAAATAAAAAGATCTGGGAAATAAAAAATAAAAAGATCTGGGGATGTGGCTTTGTGTTTAAGCACCCTTGGGTTCAATCCCTGGTATGTCCATATACACAAAATTCTGAGAAGAGATCCATAGATTAATCGGACTAAAGAAACATGTGTGGTACAAGAGAGATTAAGAACCACTTTACTAAACGAAGTTGCTTGTGGATCATCTTTGGCAGAGTTAATCTGGGATCTATAACTCCTCTGCAGCTGTGTTCAAAATATTACTTGAATGTATATTTTTTTCCAAAGAGACCCCCAGCTTAAATAGTTTATAACTGGAATCAGTGGGATAGATAATGGTAATAACTATTAATATCTATTATTAATATAATATATACATAAATGGTGCTTACTGTGCATCAGGTTTTTGTTCATTTGTGAACAAAATTGAACCCACAGGTGCTCTGCCACTGAGCCAAATTCCCAGCTCTTTATGCTTATTTGTTTAATTTTTTATTATTTTGGTACTGGGAATTTTGAACCCAAGGGTGCTTCACCACTGAGCTTCATCCCCAGTCCTTTTATTTTTTATTTTGATACACAATACCTTCACAGGGTATTGTGAAGTTGCTGAAGGTCTTGCCACATTGCTGAGGCTGGCCTGGAACTTTTTTTTTTTTTTTTCTCTTTTTGATAGTTGTATATGGACAGAATGCCTTTATTTTTATGTGGTGTTAAGGATTCAACCTAGTGCCTCACACATGCTAGGTAAGCACTTCTGCCACTGAGCTATAGCCCCAGCCCTGGCCTGCAACTTTTGATCCCCATGCCTCAGCCTCCGAAGTTGCTGATGGTGCCTAGACATTGGATGTTTTTGCATATATACGTATACATACATCCTCTCAAATTTCACATTACTTTCAAGTATTCTTATCCCCATCTTAAAAATAAAGGAAACTAAGGCACAGAGAACTTAAACTTGCCAAGATTATATAGCCAATGAAAGTTGAAGCTGGAATTAGATCTCATAAATCATTTCGTTATTTCATAATAGGCATCTAAGGGCAGATAAGGAATTTAAAGTAACACTTGGTCGTTTTTTCTTTCCTTTTTTATACTGGGGATTGAACCTGGGGTTACTTTACCACTGAGCTATATCCCCAGCCCTTTTTATTTTTTATTTTGAGATAGGATTTAATAAGTTCCTGAGACTGACCTGGAATTTGTGATCCTCCTGCCTCAGCTTCCTGAGTCACTGGGATTGTGCCAGCAGACCTGACTTAACCTGGTCTTTCAACAAGGGACTATTTTGACTTCTGTAGTTTATTGTAGGTTTGTGTGTGTGTGTGTGTGTGTGTGTGTGTATGTATGTATACGTACACTCGCGCACGTGCGCTTTGTTTTAAGACATATGTTCTGAAGGAGACAATTTCTGTCTCTGGGAAGACGGGAAAAAAGTATGGATAATTCACAGAGTTGTCAAATATGACCTGACTTAAATTCCTTTACAACAGATTTTGTAAATTTTAAACAGTAATAGGTGCCCTTCTTTCAAGTGCTATCAAGTTGTATAAACTTTTGAGCACCCAGCAGATAGGTTACAATTTTGGTTTTCATGGTTTTCGTGGTTAACATGTTGTTTGTTTTTCAGACCATATTCCCCCTCTGGAAGTTTCAGCTACTTCTGCTTGCTCTAGTTGGTTGCCATTTTTAATGACTATTAAAATTGGGTTTATGTAGGAGTTTTCCCCTGAAAATGGATACTTAAGCACTAATGTAGATAGTAGTGACTTTTGTGCACCTAGGTAGATTGTTTTGAATAATTCTTACTTAATTTTTAAAAGTTATTATTAAGTATTGGGCACTTTACCCCACTGAGTTACGTACCCAGACCTTTTTAATTTTAATTTTTTATTTTTTAAAATTTATTTTTTTGGTACTGGGAATTGAACCCAGGGATGCTTAACCACTGACCCACATTCCCAGCCCTTTTTTCTATTTTATTTAGAGACAGGATCTTGCTGGGTTAGTTAGGCCTTGATAAACTGATAAGGCTGGCCTCGAATTTTCGATCCTCCATCCTCAGCCTCCTGAGCTGCTGGGATTACACTGCACCACCCTGGCCAGTTTTTATTTTGAGATGGCATCTCACTAAATTACTAAGGGTCTCATTAAATTGTAGAGGCTGGCCTCAAACTTGAAATTCTCCTGCCTCAGCCTCCCAAGTCGCTGAGATTTGTAGGCATGTGCCATCTCACCTGGCCAAAATTATTTATTTTTAATATTTTCTTTAGATGTTGATAGACCTTTATTTTATTCATTTATTTTTATGTGGTGCTGAGAATTGAATCCAGTGCTTCACATATACTAGGCAAGTGCTCTATCCCAGAGCCACAACCCCAGCCCCCAAAATTATTTTTAACTGTGGTAAAATACAAATAAAATTTATCATCTTTTCACTATTAAGTGTACAGTTCATTGTTATTTTTAAGGACATGCAGATTGTTATGCAACCATCACAACCATACAACTCCAGAACTTGTTCCATCTTGGGAAAATGAAGCTTCATGCCCATTAAGCAGTAATTCCTCATTTCTGTGTTTCCTAGGATTTAATGTAATGAAAAAATAAATTTTAGTTGGGCGAGATTACATGCATTTAAAATCCCAGCACTGGGGAGGCTGAAATGGGAGAATCACTTGAGCTCAGGAGTTGGAGACCAGCGGGGCAGCATAGTGAGACCCAGTCTTAAAAATTTTTTCTTGCTTTTTTAGGCAATAGCATTTAAATTTAGGTTGTTAGTTTTTGACTCTGAAATAAGTTGTGGGATATTTGCCTAGATAATTTTTATTAATATTATGTTTAGGGCTGGGGATATAGCTCAGTTGGTAGAGTGCTTGCTTCGTATGCACAAGGCCCTGGGTTCAATCCAGCACCATAAAAAAAAAATTATGTTAATTATTAGTAGTGTTGTGCCTTTTGCCCCCAATAGAGTACTAGTTGTTTCCCATCAGCTTCTTTATTTGTAGTTATTTGCTATCACTGACTGAAACTTAATTTCTTAAAGAATGACTTAAAAGTACATGAACAAATTATGAAATGTTTGCCAAGGAAAGTTACATGTAAGTGATTTTTGAACATTTTGATTTTGGACTATTTGTTGGAGCTGGTAGTATGTTTAAAAAAAAAAACAACAACTTAGTAACATTGATATTCAACTGGGTGTGATGGAGCATACCTGTAATCCCATCGACTTGGAAGGCTGAGACAGGAGAATCCCAAATTTGAGACCAGCTTCAGCAATTTAGTGAGACCCTGTCTTAAAAAGGACTGGGAATGTAGCTCAGTAGAAGAGTACCTAGCTTCAGTCCCCAATACTGGGGGAAAAAAATATATTGATATTCGACTGTTTTATACTTTGGTTAATTTGAATTTGTGCTGTCTGCCAACTTCATATTTCTTAGCTAATGTGTACTAAGCACAAACATTTTAAATCAGTAATTTTGTACCTTGGAACTTAAAACAAGATTTTATCCTGTAATTAGAAATGAAGTCTGAGGGGCTGGGGATTAGCTCAGTTGGTAGAGTATGTGCCTTGCAAGCACAAAGGTGCTGGGTTCAATCCCCAGCACCGCAAAAAAAAAAAAGTCTCAGTCCGTATTGCACAGGAGTACAAAATAGAGGACGTTAAAGAATTTATTATTAATCCAAGTATTATTGTCAAGTTATTTTTAAAAAAAGATTTCTTTTTACCTTCGCTTTGAGTATCCTTCAGTGAAAATGGAAAATGACCCTTTGGCTCTGATAGTTCATAGTGTTTTAATGTATCAAAACTGTAATCTGTGCTTTGCTTTGTTTTCTTAAAGTTTAATACTTTATGCAGGTTTTTAGTCTTCTTAAAAACATTGTAAATGTTTTGTATGATGCACTGTTATTTTCTGTAAGACTTTGGGGATCCTAGGTTCATATGTTAACTGTATGACCTGTGGCAGGTGATAAAATTTAACTGTCATCCTGTCTGTAATTTGTTCTTATCTGCCTTCTGACATAAGTTGTGTTTGTGGTGTTTACAGTATTTATATATTAAGTCTTATAGTAGCCTGGATAAAGGCTTAACGTATACTATCATTTAATCCTCAGCACTGTATTGGTATATGAATTGTTGATACCTAGGTAGTTGCCCTCCAGAAACCACTGATTTGTTTGTTTGTTTGTTTGTTTGTTTATGGTACTGGGGATTGAACCCAGGGGCACTTAACCACTGAGTCATATCCCTAGCCCTTTTTTATATTCTATTTAGAGACAGGTTCTCACTGAGTTGCTGAGGCTGGCTTTGAACTCTCCATCCTCCTGTGGGCATCCTGAACCACTGGGCTTACAGGCATGTGCCTGGTTTATTCTAGGCTTTTGAGTTGGAAGGAGGGAAAAAATAGGAAGGCAGTGACTAAGTAATATGACATTTATAAACAAGATTATATAAAAGAGTGGTTAAAGTATGTACACTGGGGGAGGTGGCACATACCTATAGTCCCAGGTACTAGGGAAGGTGAGGCAAGAAGATCACCTGAGCAAGGAAATTTAAAACCAGTCCAGGTGACATCAGTGAGACCCGTCTTAAAACAAAAAGTGGAATCTGGCGCCAGGCTAACTCCCTGTTGAGACTGGGTCACTTTCTAGTTGGGTGCCTGTGGGCAAGTTGTATGACCTTTAAAAAAAAAAAATATATATATATATATATATATGTATGTATGTTTTTTTGGGGGGGTACTGGGGATTGAACCCAGGGGCACTCCACCGCTGAGACACATCCCCAGCCCTGTTTTGTATTTTATTTAGAGACAGGGTCTCACTGAGTTGCTTAGGGCCTTGCTCAGTTGCTGAGGCTGGCTTTGAACTCGAGATCCTCCTGCCTCAGCCTCCCAAGTGCTGGGATTACAAGTGTGCACAACCATGCCTGGCTATATATGTTTTAGTTGTAGGCAGACACAATATTTTTATGTGGTTGCTGAGGATCAAACCTGGGGCCTCATGCATGCTAGACAAGCACTCCACCAGTGAGCCACAACCCCAGCCCAAGTTGTTTAACCTTTGTTTCTGAGTTTCCTATCTGCAAATTGATGATAATGTACTAATATATTAGGATAATATTAATGTCTATCTCATACGGTAGTGAAGAGGATTGACAATTACATTAAAGCACTTAGAATCATAAGCACTATATTTATGAGCTGCTGCTTCAGTATATACATATGAAAAGTAAATTCTCGTCTTCAATTTCTGGTTGTTTACTTTTAAAGTAACTAAGGGTTGGGGCTGGGGATATGGCTCAGTTGGTAGAGTGCTTGCCTCACATGCACAAGGCCCTGGATTCAATCCCCAGCACCGCAAAAAAGTAAATAAATAAAGTAACTAAGGGTTTGCCGGCTTAACAGTACACAACAAGTATTTAAAAAACACCCTTTCCTGAAAATGATTATTTGATATTTGAGGTTGGAGCTTACTTAAATTCATTTGTAACATGTTTTATCAGCGATTGGCCTGTCACCTTACCAATTGAAGTAAAGGCTCAGAATTTGAGGACCATCCTAAACTGTTTAAATGCTAATGTTAGTTTTGGGTTTTTTGTTTTTTGTTTTGTTTTGGAACTGGGGATTGAACTCAGGGGTACTCTGCCACTGAGCCACATCCCAGCCCTATTTTTTATTTTATTTAGAGGACAAGGTCTCACTGAGTTGCTTAGTGCCTTGTCCTTGCTGAGGCTGACTTTGAACTCGCAATCTTCCTGCCTCAGGCTCCCGAACCACTGGGATTGCAGGTGTGCGCCACCATGCCCGGCGGGGTTTTTTTTGACACTGAGAATTGAACCTCATGGCACACTACCACTAAGCTACAGCCACAAAGCCCTTTTCCCCCCATTTTTTAAAAACATTTTTTAAATTGTCATTGGACATTTATTTATTTACATGCAGTGCTGAGAATTGAACCCAGTGCCTCACACACACTAGGCAAGCACTCTACTTCTGAGCCACAACCCCAGATCCCCTGTTGCCCCCATTTTTAATTGTACTGGGGATTGAACCCAAGCTTTTTTTTGTTTTTGTTTTTGTTTTTTTTAGTTGTAGATGGACACAGTACTTTTAATTTATTTTTGTGGTGCTGAGGATCAAACCCAGTGCCTTACACATACCAGGCAAGTATTCCACCACTGAGCTACAACTCCAGCCCCATCTATTTTTCTATCTATCAATAAAGATAAATAGGCCTCATATATGTAGGCAAGTACTTTACCACTGAGCTATATCCCAGCCCTTTTATTTTTATTTTTTTGGTGGTGGGGATTGAACCCAGTGGTGCTTACCACTGAGCTACATCCCCAGTCCTTTTTATTTTTATTTATTTAATTATTTATTTGGGGTGGGTGGGGCTTGTCTTTTGGAACGTGGTTGGGGGGGGGGGTGTTGAACCCAGGGCTTTGGAAATGCGAGGGACACTGCTACTAAGCTTATCCCAGATCTGTCCTTTTTATTTTTATTTTGAGACAGTGTCTTGATAAGTTGCTTAGGGTCTTCTGCTAAATTACTGACACTGAACTGGCAGTTGTGATCTTGCTTTAATCTCCCAAATCCTGGGATTACAGGTGTGTGCCACCATGACTGACTCCATCTGAGACAGGGTGTCACTAAATTGCCCAAGCTGACCTTGAAATTGTGATCATCTTGCCTCAGTATCTGAGGAGCTGGGATTATTGGGGTGTACTACCCTACCCTATTTTTTGAACTGTTAACACATTCCAGCTGATTGAGGTAGTAGAAATTTGGGGATATAATTTTTCTCTTTTCCTCTAAGAGGTTCAGCAATAATAGCTTTATTAACAAACTCAGGTGTTCTTCCACAGTGGATAATGAGTAAACTTTGATTCTTTTTCTCTGTGTGTGTGGGGGAGGAGTGAGGGAGGGAGGGAGAGAGGAAGGGGGGAGAGGGAGAAAGAAATACTAGGGATTAAACCTAGGGTCCCCCTACCACCGAGCTAAGTCCTCAGCTTCCCCCGCCACCCCCAGGGCCAAGGACCCGAACTCAGGGCGTTGCAAGTGCTAGGCAAGTGCTTTATAGCCTGCTAGGGCGGGCTAATAAGTGCTTTTAAAAGAACATGGGCTAAAACCATGCCCCCCCCCTTTGGTTTTTATTTTGAGACAGAGTGGTTACTAAGTTGCTGAGGCTGGCTTTGAACTTGTGATCCTCCTGCCTCAGCCTCCAAAGCCACTGGTATTATAGGCATGCACCTCTGCTCTGGCTCCCTTTAGTAAATCTTAAGCACATTAAAGCTTGAGAAACACTGACTAGAATGTACTTGTTTATTGATTTATTCAACAAAATTTATTGTGGGTCTCCTGGTTCTAGTCACTAACTGTTGAAAGTGCCAGAGAGCAATAAACCATAGACAAGGTCACTGCCATCGTGGAGTTTACAGACAAAATAATTTGAGATTAGGATAAATGTTTTGTGATTGGGTAAATACTGTTACATAGGCTACCAAGAATGTTATTTTTTTTTTTTTAACTGAAATTTGACAGTACCTTTGCCCTAGGGTAGATATTATGGTAGGTCTCAATTGACTTCTGCCCTGAGAATTCTAGTTCTTATCTGGTGGCTATTTTTGGTATCTGTTTCTTCTGAATCATAAGTCATTCTAGGTGCAACTGGTGCCAGAGACCATTTGGCATGGAGAGGAGATTTATAATATTTCTACATAGTATAAAACTGACTTAAAGATTCCTCTCAGATAACTGAAGTTTATTGATCAAGAGCATGGACTCTCCAGACTTCCTAGGGTCAAATCATGGCTTGGTTGTCTTATTAGGTGTGTCACCCTGGGTATGATATTTTACTTTAAGGTGAGGTGAGGTAACATTTTCCTTATTTGTAAAATATGGATGATGATAGTATTTACAGATTATTATGAAGATGAATTGTTTTTGAAATGTTATTCCCAGAATGAGTGAAGAATTCCCACTTTTTTATATTTAATTTCTACAAATTATTCCTGTCTTTCTGTGGGACTGAAGTTATGCTAGATGAACATAGGGTTTTGTTTTTTGTGGCGGCAGGGCGGGCTAATAAGTGCTTTTAAAGTGGTGGCCCTCTTACTCTTAGAGATAAAAACTGAACCTGGATAGACTGATCTGCCTTGAGGCAAGTCATTTTAACCAATTTATACATTTTATTTCTGTTTTACAGCATATATGGGGTTAAGTGGCATGGGATTTCTGTTTCTGATAGTAAATAGGTAAGTAAAAGGTTATATATAGCCACAGAGATGGTTTTGTCATATTTACAGTGACTTTTCCCCAACCCTTTGTTCTGTTTATTACCTTAAAACTGATGTTAGAACAAGAAGATATCATTTATGTCTCCCTTTTTTTTTCCCCTTTGCTCTCCGGATAGGATTTTGCATTAAACGGGCCAGTAATTAAGTCTGCTCTTGTTATTTCGGAATCACATATATTACTTAGAGGTGTTGGTGGAGGTTGGGGATAGTTGATCTGTCTCCCTGTAGGGATAGTGTGGATATTTCCGTTGAGTGTCTGAGTTTGTATGCTTCCATACCATGTGTATGCTGGCAGATAGCTTCAGTGTATACCTGAAACAGTTTACATCCTTCAATAGTTATGTTTTTTGCAGCTGTGTACCTTCAAGGGCTTATGATTCAGCATAGGTATTTTTGTTTTGGTTTGGTTTTATTAGGGATTGAAACCAGGGATGCTTTTACCACTGAGCTACAGCTCCAGTCCTTTTCATATTTTTTATTTTGAGACAGGGTCTTGTTCAGTGGCTGAGGATCTTACTGTGATCCACCTGTCTCACCCTTGATCTGCAGAACTTACAGGTGTGTGCCACCGTACCTGGCCTGTAAAGAATTTTGATGGAAGTCTTTATAAACTTTAGCCAAGGTGTTGGGGGTATACCTCAGTGGTAGAGCACTTGCCTGATATTTGTTGAGTATTTTCAGTTTCTAGTTTATCTTGAATGATACTACAAAAAACATTCTTGTGTATTAACACTGACTAAAATTCACATAGTAGGTTCAAGTATGAACATTTTAAAGACAATATCATTGTTGATGAATTGCTTTCCAGAATTGTTAAACTAGTTTGTACTAATGCCTAATTTACCGCATCTTTGTTGCATTAGGCATTCTAATTTGTGAAACTACTGTATATAGGTTAAAGACATAAAATTAATTTTTACATTTTTTTCAATGTGTAGTGAGATTGAACAGTTTTCCATGTGTTTTTTGGGTACTCCCTTTTGTGAATTGTCCTTTTACTATCAATTGGTAAGCTCTCTAAAAGCTTTCTTCTTTAAAAATAGTAGTCATTATGTCACTAATGAAGAATAGTTTTTCCATTTGGGTGTCTTTTATTTTTTGTTTTGTTCTTTTGGTACTGGGGATTAAATAGGACACTCCACCACTGAGCCACATCCCCAGCCCCATTTTGTATTTTATTTAGAGACAGGGTCTCACTGAGTTGCTTAGGGCCTCTCTAAGTTGCTGAGTCTGGCTTTGAAATCAACGATCCTCCTGCCTCAACCTCCCAAGTGCTGGGGATTACAGTCGTGCGCTACTGCGCCCAGCTATTTGGATGTCTTTTAATTTGGATTCTTCTAGGTGTTAAAAATGTCTTGTGTCGGGGGGAAGTGCTCTGGGGAATGAAGCTGGGTGTTCTACCACTGAGTCACACCCCCAGCTCCCTTTTTCATTTTGAGAGAGGGTCTCAAGTGGCAGAGGCTGACCTGAAACTCAAAATTCTCTTGCCTCAGCCTCCTGAGCAGCTGGGATTATAGGTGTGCCTAGCTATGTGTTGTTATATATTTCTAATTTTTTTTAAAGGTAATATCACACAAAAATACAAAGTATAGGAGTGTGCATATAAGCTCAATTTAGCCATTCCTCAGTGTGTATGTTTCAAAACATTTTTATACCATAAACACAAATTTTTTAAAAATGCATACAATTTTTTAATTTAAAAAGCATAAAATGGATGTTAAGTGTGGGGAAGTACAGAATATCAAACAAAAATAAAAAATGCTATTACTGGTAGATAACTAGTGATGGCATTTTTGGTGAGGGGGTGTCCATTCTTTCCTATGCTTGTGCATTATTTACAGAAAATTAAAATTTTTAAAAAATGCTTATCGTAGCTGGGTTTGGTGGCCCATGCCTGTAATCACAGCAGCTCAGGAGGCTAAGGCAGGAGGATTGAAAGTTCGAAGCTGCCTCAGCAATTTAGCAAGGCCCTACACAACTTAGCATAGACCTTGTCTCAAAAAATTTAAAAAAATTTTAAAAAGGACTAGGGGCTGGGCGTGGTGGCGCACACCTGTAATCTCAGCACTTGGGAGGTTGGGGCAGGAGGATCATGAGTTCAAAGCCAGCCTCACCAACTTAGCGAGGCCCTAAGCAACTCAGTGAGACCCTGTCTCTAAATAAAATACAAAATAGGGCTGGGGATGTGACTCAGTGGTGGAGTGCCCCTGAATTCAATCCTCAGTACCAAAAAAATAAAAATAAAAGGACTAGGGATGGGCTGGGGATATAGCTCAATTGGTAGAGTGCTTGCCTCGTGAGCACAAGGCCCTGGGTTCAATCTCCAGCACCACCAAAAAAAAAAAAAAGGACTGGGGATGTGGTTAAGTGCCCCTGGGTTCAATCCCTGGTACCAAAAACAAAAATCCAAAATAAATAGATGGATAGAAAAACAAAAGTTCAAAATTAATAGATAGAACATATATAGAAAGGCGGAGGGGAGGAAGGAAGGAAATAAGGAAATTGCACAACAAATCTAGGAGGCTGGGTCAGGAGGATCTCCACTTCAAGGTCAGACTCAGCAATTTAGTGAGGATCTAAGCAACTTAGCAAAACCTTGTCTCAAAATTTAAAAAGCTGGGAATATAATTCAGTGGTAAAGCACTCCAGGGTTGAATCTCCAGTACCAAAAAAGAAAAAACAGCCAACTGCAGAAGGGTGCTCATTGTTTTGCAACTTGATTTTTTTTCATTGAACAATAAGCCTTAAAATACTTTTCATATTTCAGTAGTCCCCTTTTATCCACAGAAGTTACTTTACAAAACCCCATGAATACCCTGAAACTGGAGACAGTACCAAATACTATTTTTACTGTTATTTCCGATGCACATATACTTGTGATAAAGTTTAATTTATAAATGAAACACATTAATAGATTAACAATAATAATAACACTATAGAATAATTATATTAAAATAAAGCTTTTTGGTGCTTATCTATAATCCCAGGTACTAGTGAAGCTGGGACAAGAGGATTGCAAGGGAAGGGGGGATGTAACTGAGTGTTAGAGCAGTTGCACAGCATGTGTGAAGCCCTGAGGTTCAGTCCCCAGTACGACATGCACAGACCAAAAAAAGAAAAGAAAAAAAACGTGAATATGGTGTCTCTCAAAATATCTTCTTAGACTGTACATCCTAGCATATGATTTTTTTTCTTAAAAAGAACTTTCACCTTCTCATCTGAAGGAAGCACTTGGCGTCTCTGACATGTCTGAATTGCCAACATCCCCAGTTGTGATTTGGAGCCATTATTAAATAAGGGTTGTTTGAACACAGCGAGCTTGAACTTCGACAGTTGATCTGATAATGTTAATCTGATAACACAGTCAAGTATTAAGTGACTGAAGGATAGCATATATAGAGTAGACATGGTGGATAAAGGGATAAATCACCTACCAGGCGGAAGGCATAGGATTTCATCATGAAACTCAGAACTGCGTAATTTCAAGACGTTTATTTCTGCACTTTTCCATTTCATATTTTTGGAGTGCTGTTGTACACGGGTAATTGAAATCATGGAAAGCAAAGCCATGGATAAAGGGGAACTACTGCAGTGTATATAGGCCCCCTTAAAAAACAAACTTTTATAGTCTTTCATGTTAAAGCATGTTAACTATTCATTTGTTTTTTATTTGTTCTAATTAGTTATACATGACAGTAGAATGCATTTTGACACATCACCCATAAATGCAGTATAACTTCTTATTTTCTGGTTATACATGATGTAGAGTTACACTGGTTGTGTAATCATATGCACATAGGGTAATAATGTCTAATTCATTCTATCATTCCTATACCCATACCCCCTCTCCTCTCCTCATTCCCCTTTTGTCTAATCCAGAGTACCTCTGTTCTTCCCTACCTGTCCCCCTTATTGTGAATTAGCATCTGCATATCAGAGAAAACATTCAGCTTTTGGTTCTTTGGGACTGGCTTATTTTGCGTAGCACAATATTTTCCAGTTCCATCCATTTATGGGCAAATGCCATAATTTCATTCTTATTTAAGACTGAGTAATATACAGTTGTGTATATATGTACCACAATTGCTTTATCATTCATGTTTGAAGGACACCTAGGTTGGTTCCATAGTTTAGCTATTATGAATTGAGTTACTCTAAACATTAATGTGTTAACTATTCCTTCTGTTTTTTTAATTTGTTCTAATTGATTTACAATGGTAGAATGCATTTTGACACTTTGTACACAAGTGGAGCATAATTTCTTATTCTTTTGGCTGAATATGGTGTAGAGTCACACCAGTAGTGTAATCATATATGTATATAGGGTAATAATGTTTGTCTCGTTCTACCATCCTTCCCATCCCTACCACCCTACCCTCTCCTAAGTCCCTTCTGCATAATCCAAAGTTCCTTCATTGTTCCCTACTCACTCCACCTCCACTATGTATCAGATTTGCTTAGCAGAGAAAACATTTGGCCTTTGATTTGGGGGATTGTCTTACTTAACTTAGCATAATAGTCTCCAACTCCATCCATGCACCTGCAAATGCCATCATTTCATTCTTCTATAAGGCTGAGTAATATTTCATTGTGTATATATACCCCAGTTTCTTTATCCATTCATCTGTTGAAGGGCACCTGGGTTGGTTCCATAGTTTAACTATTGTGAATTCAGCTGCTATAAACAGTGATGCGGTTGCATCACTGTGGTATATTGATTTTAAATCCTTTGGATATAAACCAAGGAGTGGGGTAGCTAGGTCAAATGGTAGTTCCATTTCACGTCTTCTGAGGAATCTCCATACTGTTTTCCAAATTAGTGCACCAATCTGCTGTCCCACAGCAGTGTATGAGTGTACCTTTTCCCCCACATCCTTCACCAGCTTTTACTGTTGCTTGTATTCTCGATAATTGCCATTCTGACTGGACTGATACGAAACCTTAGAGTATTTTGATTTGCATTTCTCTAATTGCTAGTGATGTTCAACGTTTTTTCATATATTTGTTGACCATATTTCTTCTTTGAAGTGTTGGTTCAGTTCCTTTGTCCATTTATTGATTGGGTTATTTGGTTTTTTGGTGTCAAGTTTTTGAGTTCTTTCTGTATTTATTTATTTTGGAACCAGGGATTGAACTCAGGGGCACTCCACCACTGAGCCACATTCCCAGCCCTATTTTATTTTATTTAGAGACAGGGTCTCACTGAGTTGCTAAGGGCCTCGCTAAGTTGCTGAGGCTGGCTTTGAACTTGGGATCCTCCTGACTCAGCCTCCCAAGTCACTTGGATTATGTGAGTTCTTTATATATCCAGGAGATTAATGTTTTGAGGTATGGTAAAGATTTTCTCCCATTCTGTAGGCTCTCTCTTCATGTTGATTGTTTCCTTTGCTGAGAAGAGACTTTTTAGTTTGAATCCATCCCATTTATTGATTCTTAATTTTATTTCTTGTACTTTAGGAGTCTTGTTAAGGAAGTCAGGTCCTAAGCTGATAGGATGACGATTTGGGCCTACTTTTTCTTCTGTTAGGTGCAGGGTCTCTGTTATAGTGCCTAAGTCTTTGATCCACTTTGAGTTGACTTTTGTGCAGGGTGAGAGATAGAGGTGTAATTTCATTTTGTTACATATTACATATGGATTTCCAGTTTTCCCAGCACTATCTGTTGAAAATGCAATCTTTTCTACAATGTGTTCTTGGCGCCTTTGCCTAGTATGAGAAAACCGTATTTATGTGGGTTTGTCTCTGTGTCTTCTATTTTGTGCCATTGGTCTACGTGTCTATTTTGGTGCCAATACCATGCCGTTTTTGTTACTATTGCTCTGTAGTACAGTATAAGGTCTGGTATTGTGATGCCTTCTGCTTCACTCTTCTTGCTAAGGATTGCTTTGGCTGTCCTGGGTATTTTTCCAAATGAATTGCATGGTTGCCTTTTCTAGTTCTATGAAGAATGTCATTGGGATTTTAATAGGAATTGCATTGAATCTGTATAACACTTTTGGTAGTATGGCCATTTTGACATTAATTCTGCCTAAGAACATGGGTGATCTTTCCATCTTCTAAGGTCTTCTTCACTTTCTTTCTTTAGTGTTCTGTAGTTTTCATTGTAGAGGTTTTTTTTTTTTTTTACCTCTTTTATTATATTGATTCCCAAGTATTTTATTATTTTTTTGAGGGTATTGTGAATGGGTCATTTTCCTAATTTCTCTTGCAGTGGATTCATTGCTTATGTATAGGAATGCATTTGATTTATGGGTATTGATTTTATATCCTGCTACTTTGCAGAATTCATTTAGGAGTTCTAGAAGTTTTCTGGTGTAATTTTTTGGATCTTTTGAGCATAGAATCATGTCGTCGACAAATAGTGATAATTTGAGTTCTTTTCCTATTTGTATCCCTTTAATTTCTTTCGTCTGTCTGGTTGCTCTGGCTAGAGTTTCCAGGACTGTGTTGACAAGAGGTAATGAAAGTGGGCATCCCTGTCTTGTTCCAGCTTTTAGAGGAAATGCTTTCAATTTTTCTCCATTTAGAATGATGATTGGCCATGGGCTTTGCATAGATAGCTTTTACATGTTGAGGTATGTTCATACTATCCCTAGTTTTTCTAGTGTTTTGAACATGAAGAAAGTGCTGTATTTTGTCAAATGCTTTCTCTGCGTCTATTGAGATAATCATATGATTCTTGTCTTTAAGTGTATTGATTGATGTGATGTATTACACTTAATTGATTTCCATATGTTGAACTAACCTTGCATCCCTAAACTGTTCATTTTATTATTTTTAAAAAATATTTTTTAGTTGCCAATGGACCTTTATTTTATTTACTTATTTGTAGTGCTGAGATTCGAACCTAGTGTGTCACACATGCTAGGTAAGCGCTCTACCAGAGTTACAATCCCATCCCAAACTATTCATTCTTAAATGGGCATTTTGGTGGTTTTCAGTTTTTTACTTAAGGAATCAGTGCTTGTAGTATAAAACCTTATATATGTATTCTTATATACACCAGTGACTTTTAGAGTATATCTTACTAAGTAGGCTGGTGGAAAATATGCCTAGAAGCACTACTTTGTATTTCATAGACCTTACACTTTTTTTTTTTTTTTCTTTTTTAGTGCATTATAGTTTAATACATAGTAGTGGGGTTCATTTTGATATATTCTTTTTTTTTTTTTTTTGTACTGGGGATTGAACCAGGGCACTCGACCATTGAGCCACATCCCCAGTCCTATTTTGTATTTTATTTAGAGACAGGGTCTCACTGAGTTGCTTAGGGCCTCGCTAAGTTGCTGAGGCTGGCTTTGAACTCGCTGTCCTCCTACCTCAGCCTCCCAAGTGCTGGGATTACAGGCATGCATTTTGATATATTCTTAAAAGCATAAAACAATTTGCTCTGTGTCAATTCCCAGTACTTCCTCTTTCTCTTCCTCCCTCCCCATAGGCCTTACACTTCAAATGCCCTTAGCAAGAGACACACTTCAGATTTATGGGTTGCATGCTGCTGGAAAGGCATGTTTCTATTAATTATTTTGATTTATTAAATATCTTAATGTTAGTACATTCCATCAGCAAAGGCAAGGGATTTTTTTTAGACACTTCCCCAGTATTTGGATAATTACAAATCAATTACAAATGACATAATATATTTTGTGTGTTAAATATTAGCCTTAGTTTGTCATTATTTTGTTTTTTGATTTTTGGTACTGGAAATTGAACTTGGGATCACTTTATCACAGAGCTGCACCCACAGTTCTTTTTAATTTTGAGACAGAGTCTCAGTAAGTTCCTGAGAGTCTCCATAAGTTCCCAAGGCTGATCTCAAACTTTCAGACCTCCTGCTGCAGCCTCCCAAGTCCCAGGGATTTTAGGTGTTCATGACTTCATCCATGCTTGGTTAGCTTTAATCTCTTATAGTAAATATTTGCTGTATTTGGGGCCTCCAAATGTTTGATTAACTTTGCTGAAATGCCCAAACTATGAGTTAGCCTCCCCATTGCATGTATTAGTCAAACTCAAATTCTCGGGTTCTTTTCTATCTAGATGATACAGGCATGTGACCTCAGTACCATTAGTAGGACATACCTGTAGATGACTTCTCAAAAGTGTCCAGTGTAAGGAAGTGAGGGTTCTATTTATAACTTCCACTTGTAGTCTGGTACAGTAGTGGATGGTCAGCTTAAAATGGAGGTAATAGTTGCCAGATTGAGTTCCTGATACCTTTTTTTTTTTGCAAAATAAAAAGTGTTAACAAACAAATCTGTTGGCTGTGAACTATGATAAATGAGAGAACGAACAATTGCAACCAAAGCATTCCAAGAATCTTCTCTCTCAGCCTGACAGCAGGACTGTTCAACCTGTTTTCCGAAGTATTACATCATCAAACCTACCATTTACCCAATTTTCCACTGATTTTCATGTCAGGTGTTCTTTTATTTTTCAACATCAATAATTAATTTAAATATAAATGATCTAGAAATTGTAATTAAAATGTATAAATGTTCAACTGTGTAAAAAGCAAATAACTATATGCTCTATACTTGTCACACTTTAAATATTGATATGTCAATAGATTAAAAGCAAAAGAAGGGAAAAATGAGCATGAGAAATCTGAAGTAGAACTATTAATATAAAATGAATTTCAAGAAGAAGTATTTTCAGAGATAAAGGGAACATTTCATAACGATAATAGAGAAACTTCTTCAAGAAAGTATAAGAATTTTAAATGTGTATGTACCTAATAACAAAATTTCAAGTACATGAAGTAAAAATAAAACTAGAAAGACAAATCCACAATCATATTTGAAGATCTTAAGCTCCCTTACTTTGCTGGAAGGAGTAATGATATAGAAGGCTTAACAACAGTTTCAGCCACCTTGACCTATTTGTTATTTATAGAGAACTATATACAAAAATGACAAATAGAAAATGAATAAGGATAGACTATATTCTGTCATTAAGCTTTCAGAAAATTTAAAAATTTGAAATGCAGATGGTTCCCTGCATGATTTATTACATTTGAAATCAATCATCTCAAGATATATAGAACCCCACCCTCACATTTCAAGTACTTCAACATTAAATGGCACACTTATAAATATCTCACAGGCCAAAAAAGAAAGCACAAGAAAAGTAAATTAAAAGTACTTGGAACTTAGTGATGATAAAAGCTTAAAATATCAGAATCTCTGGGATGAAATAGTATTCATATGCACACATATAACTTAAAGTATTGTATCAGAAAGAAGCTGGATTAACAAATTATTTTAAAATTATGTAGTAGGAAGGAAAAAATAAATAGGAGCAGAAGTATGGGAAAAAGAAATACAACTAAAAGTTTATAAAAATCTAACAAGTCTACTCAGTGGGAAGGGAGCTATCAAAACAACTCTACAGAAACTAAAAATATTAAGGTGATATTACAATTGTATAATTGCAATTTTATAGCTTACATAACTTGGTCTATTTTAGAGGATAGAAAGCCCTGCTTGTTTACACAATCCATTTGAGTGATATGTTTTTTCCCATCCTTTCACCTTAAGTCTGGATGTCTTTGTCTATGAGGTGAGTCTCTTGGAGACATCATATTGTTGGTGTTGTTTTTTAATCCAATCTGCCAGTCTGTCTTTTGATTAATAAGTTTAGGCTATTGATGTTCGGGGTTATTATTGAGATATAAAATGTGTTCCCAGTCATTTTGGTTTATTTCTATGTTTTTTAAAAAATTATTTTTAGTTGTCAATGGATCTTTTAATTAATTAATTAGTTAATTTATGTAGATGTGGTACTGAGGATCAAAACCAGGGCCTCACACATGCCAGGCAAGCACTCTACCACTGAGCCACATCTCCAACCCTATTTCTAGTTTTTAATTTGAATTAGTTTCTCCTTTGACTATTCCTTTAGTGTAGTTGCTCCCTCTGCTGGTTTTCACTTTTTTTTTTTCCATTTCCTCTTCATGTAATATTTATTTTGTTGAGAATATTCTGAAGTGCAGGCTTTCTGGTTGTGAATTCTTTTAATTTTTGTTTATCATGGAAGGTTTTTATTTCATCTTCACATCTGAAACTTAATTTTGCTGGATATAGGATTCTTGGTTGGCGTCTATTTTCTTTCAGAGCTTGATATGTTTTTCCAGGACCTCCTAACTTTGAGGGTCTGGGTTGAGAAATCACCTGAGATCCAAATTGGTTTCCCTTTTGTAATCTGATATTTTTCTATTGCAGCCTTTGAAATTCTGTCCTTATCTGTATATTAGGCATTTTCATTATAATGTGTCTTGGTGTGGATTTGTTGTGATTTTGTTCATGAGGGGTGCTGTAAGCCTCTTGTTTTGGATTTTCCATTGTATTCTTTACATTTGGGAGATTTTCTGATATTATTTCATTGAAAAGATTGTGCATTTCTTTGGTTTGTAACTCCGCACCTTCATCTATCCTGATAAATCTTAAGTATGATCTTTTCATGTTACCCCATAGTTCTTGGAAGTGTTCTGTTCATGGTTTCTTAACATCTTCTCTCTCTGATCAACTCTGTTTTCAAGATTTTATAGTTTGTCTTCATTGCCTGAAGTTTTGTCCCCCAAGTGGTCAAGTTTGTTGGTTATGCTTTTTATTGAATTTTTAATTTGATTTGTTTCCTTCATTTCAAGGATTTGTTTGTTTTTCAGGCTCTCTTATATCATCCTTCACAGGTCAGTTTAACTAAGTACATCTAAACTCTTTCTCTGACATTTTATTCACTGTGGTATCCATGGAATCTGTTACTGGAGTATCTTGGTTTGCTTTGGGCGATTGTTCCCTTGCTTTTTTGTGTTGTTTGTGTGTCTACCCATCTAACAGTACAGATCTGAGGCAGTAGAATTTCTACCCTGTGGACTTGAGGTGTCCCTGAAGGTTTCTAATACCTCACTTGTGGAGAAGCTGCCTGTCTGCTTTCTTGGTTTCACGCCATGGAGCAACCAGGATTGAGAGAATGAGACCTCCTCTATTCCACCATTTTGGATCTCAGTTCCTGATACCTTTGACATTGTCAATAGTAAAAATTATAACAGATTTGAATCATTGCATTTAGTGTTTGGTAGTGACAGAGATAATGATTTCCTTTATCCTTTGCATGTTTTTTTAGCCTTTCCAGTGACACAGTGGTAATGATGCTAATTTTTAGATTAAAAAATAGCTTTGGTACAGCAAGCACTATACATATATCTGTTCAGTGACACTAAGAGGTCTTGCTTTCTAAAATTGTTACTTAGAACCCAGCAACTTGGGAGGCTGAGGCAGGAGTATGACAAGTTCAAAACCAGCCTCAAGTTTAGAAATAATCTCTTGTTGTATATGTCTGTCCTAGTGGAACTATATAAAAACTAGTTGATTTCCCTCCTGAGCTTATTATATGAGGGAATTATGAATTAGCATCTCTAAGCCAAGAGGATGTTATAATTGTTTATGGTGCTACTTTATAGATGCTTTTGCTCCCTAGCAAGTTTTTGCATTTAGTTAATGGGTTTTTTTTTGTTTTTGGTTTTCTTTTGTGGGGGAGGTACTGGGAATTGAACTCAGGGGTACTCCACCACTGAGCCACATCTCTAGCCCTAATTTTGTATTTTAAGACAGGGTCTCAATGAGTTGTTGAGGACCTTGTTTTTGCTGAGGCTGGCTTTGAATTCTCAATCCTCTGCCTCAGCCTACCCAGCCACTGGGATTACAGGTGTGTATCACCTTCCCCTGCTTATTTTTTATTTTGAGACAAGGTCTCAGGGCCTTGCTGAGTTTCTGGGGTTTGCTTTAGACTCGCGATCCTCTTGCCTCAGCCTCCCAAGTTGCTGGGATTACAAGCATGTTCCACCATGCCTATTCAGAAAACGGAGGATTTGGTTTTTTTTTTTTTTTTTTTTTTTTTTTTGGAACCAGGGATTGAACTCAGGGACACTTGGTCACTGAGCCACATCCCCAGCCCTATTTTGTATTTTATTTAGAGACGAGTCTCACTGAGTTGCTTAGGGCCTCGATAAGTTGCTGAGGCTGGCTTTGAACTCGTGATCCTCCTGACTCAGCCTCCCAAGTCGCTTGGATTACAGGCGTGTGCCACCACCACGCCTAGCCCAGCATTGTGTTTTGAAAGGGGAGGAAACTGCAGATGTTACATAATTATAGTGTCATTACGGTTAATTTTTTTGTTATACCATAGTTGCCTCTCAATTGTCAGAATTATTCTTGTTTTCTAGAAAATATGGTATTTTTTCTAGAAATATGAATTAGGTATTTTGGTTTTGTGATTCGGGTATGGTTTTCCCCCCAAAAGTTCATGTACTAGAAGCATGGTTCCCCAGTGTAGAAGTGGTGGGATATTTAAGAAGTGGAGCCTGATGGAAAGAACCAATTAAGTCATGGAGGCTCCACCCATGATTGAATTAATGCTGTCTTGAAGGAATAGGTTAGGTCTCCTGTGATTAGATTAGTTCTCTGCATGAGCAGCTTATAAAACAAGGCCACCCCCACATTGCTTGGCTCCTTCCTCGGGGTTATTTCTCTTTCCTTGTGTCAGGCTTGTGACACACCTGAAGGGGCACTTGCTAGATGCTGGCACCATGCTGTTTGGACCCTGTTGTCACAAGAATCATGTTTCAGATAAACCTCTTATTTAAAAGTAACCAAACCAAAAATGAATGAATGAATGAAACCAAA
The DNA here is from genome assembly GCA_020662805.1 of Glaucomys volans. Taxonomy (NCBI): domain Eukaryota; kingdom Metazoa; phylum Chordata; class Mammalia; order Rodentia; family Sciuridae; genus Glaucomys; species Glaucomys volans. The sequence continues at coordinate 286,902 of JAJEJO010049634.1, forward strand.
CCTCAGGTATTTTTTATACAGTGGAACAATACAAAATGGACTAAGATGTCTGAAAAATACCTGAAAATGTTGACTAAAATATAATTTTTTAGAAAAAATTTACAGCAGAGCTTTAAGAAAGCAACTGATTGAGGTGCTGTGACTCACACGTGTAATCTTAGTGACCTGGGAGGCTGAGGTAGGTGGATCTTCAATTTGAACTCAACTTGGGCAATTTATCAAGACCCTGTATCAAAATAAAAAAGTTTAAAAAGGGGCCAGGGGTGTAGCTTATTAGTAGAGTAGTCCCTGGGTTTAGCCTGATGATAGTGATAGTGGTAAGAGAGGAGGAGGAGGAGAAAGAAAACAACTGAAATCTTAAAACAAAAATCAGAGGGGATATAGCTCAGAGCTCAGTTGGTAGAGTGCCTGCCTTGCGAGCACAAGGCTATGGGTTCAATACC
>JAJEJO010049634.1:293972-377483 GCA_020662805.1 Glaucomys volans
TGGGGATTAAACCCAGGGGCACTTGACCACTGAGCCACATCCCCAGCCCTATTTTTTTTGTATTTTATTTAGAGACAGGTTCTCACTGAGTTGCTTAGGGCCTTGCTAAGTTGCTGAGGCTGGCTTTGAATTCGGTGATCCTCCTGCCTCAGCCTCCCAAGTGCTGGGATTACAAGCATGCGCCACCGCGCCCGGCTACAATATCTTTATCTTGTTTATTTTTATATGGTGCTGAGGATCAAACCCAGTGCCTCACAGGTGTGAGGCAAGCTCCCTACTACTGAGCCCCAGCCCCAGCCCAGAGTCTGTGTTTTAAGTCAGCAATTTTGTCTGGGGATTCTGCAGTTCAATCCATTCAATTTTACCTTTGTTGGCATATATGGGTGTTGGTGATACCTAAAAGCTGATTTTAATTTAATTTTATTTATTTTTTAAATTTTTTAATTTTTACATTTTTACAAACTGCATTTTGATTTATTGTACACAAATGGAATAGAACTGTTCATTTCTATGGTTGTGCATGGTGTTGACTCATACCATTCATGTAATCATACATGTACATAGTACCACAAATATTATAGAGTTTGATATTTTTAAAGTTGACCAGAAACTGTAACTTTTACTTAATATTAAATTATTTAATATTATTTGGCTTTTTCACATTTAAGTAATGTAAAAGCTCTTTATCTAAATTTACAATTTCAATCCATTTTTAAAATTTGCAAATTTTGATTATTTAGCAGGTAACATCTAAAGGAACTGGTTTAAATCCTAATGCCAAAGTATGGCAAGAAATTCCTCCTGGAACTCCTGATGCCACTCCTGTAACTCATGGAACTGAAAGCTCTTGGCATGAAACAGCAGCCACATCAGGGTCTCATCCTGAAGGTAAGTCCTAAATATTTTATTGGAAAAATTACTTTTAAGTTAAATGTATTGCAAAACCAGTTTGTCGAACTTAGGAATGCATCCTTTGATTGTTTGACAAAATACATTTGTAAATGTTTTCTATATAGTTTGCATATATTGTCACTAATTTCAAGTAGAAGCTGTGACTTTGGGTCCAGTATCTCATCCATTTATAATATGTTTATTATTTATAACTTCTCTTTTTAAGTTAGTTTTGAACTGCCATCATTGGTTCTGCTTTTTACTCACTGTTTAAATTGGGCAAATGATTTCTGTGCTTATTTCTTTTATCTGCCAAACAAATAATAATTGCCTGCAGCATAGGATTTTCTGAAAATTAAGTAAATAAAGCTTATTTGAGTGTGATGTATAGCTAGTGCTATGTGAGTTTTACTTAAGGCTAATCTTTTTTTTTTTTTTTATCCAAGAAGAATGTAATCTTTATTGTATGAAAGCACATCTCAGTTTACGAGTTCTCCTTTTCTTCTTTCTTGTAGTAGTAATCTGACTCCCTCAGTGCATTCCCCCCCTGAGGTCTCTTGATGGCAGGATGGTTAATCATTTTACATATCTATAATGGCCAAAACTTACTACTCCTTTTGGGAAACTTTTCCTGACTGGTAGAATTAATTAAAGTCTTCTTAAAGAAGACACACTGACCAAAGTTCTTGAAGGAAGGATTTAAAGAATTCCTGTGGACTTTCACTGTCTTTTCTTGAATACAGGAAGTGCTGAACTTTCAGAAGATATGTGTAAGGATTATGAAGTAATGTATTCTCCATCTTGTGAATCCACAAGAAACACTACAGGCATTGAAGAATCAACTGATGGAATGATATTAGGACCTGAAGAGCTGAGTTACCAAATATATGATGTTTCTGGTAAACTTGTCATTTTATTGCTTTTTAAAATGAGAATTTAGTACACTAGCCTTTCCCAGTCATTGTTATGATAAACATATGGCATTAATCAATTTGTTCTTTTGTTTGAAAAGAAACTTTGTTTACATCTTAGGTGAATGTTAAAAATACCCAAACATGCCAGGTGTGGTGGCGTGCGCCTGTAATCCCAGCACTTGGGAGGCTGAGGCAGGAGGATCTCGAGTTCAAAGCCAGTTTCAACAACTTGGCAAGGCCCTAAGCAACTCAGTGAGACCCTGTCTCTAAATAAAATGCAAAATAGGGCTGGGGATGTGGCTCAGTGGTCGAGTGCCCCTGGGTTCAATCCCTGGTACCAAAAAAATAAAATAAATACCCAAACATGAAATTTATAATTCAAAAAGAATATTTACTTTATGAGGGCCCTACTTAAGGAAATTAAGAAACCTAAATTCCAGCCTTTCATAAGGTCTAAGTTTTCAGACTTACCTAGGATCATTATAGGTTCTGTCAATTTTCCTGTCATTTTGTCAGATAAATATACACACATATTATCTACATATATTCAATTACTGAATATATGGGGAGGACTGGGGATTTAACCTAGGAATGCTCAACCCATGAGCCACATCCCAGCGCTTGTTTTTTTGTTTGTTTTTTTATTTTGTTTTTAATTTTTAATTTTGAGGCAGGGTCTTGCTAAGTTGCATAGGGCTTCACTAAGTTGCTGAGGCTGGCCTCAAACTTGCAGTCATCCTGCCTCAACTTCCTGAGTCATTGGGATTAGAGGCATGTGCCACAGCACCCGACTGAGATTAATTTTAAGAAAAAAAAAATTGTACTAAAAATACAAGTTCCACTATAGCTTTTTTTTTTTACATTTAATCAAAATGGGTTATTTTTCACTTGAATTTATGGTGGATGAAATTTTTTAAAGAAACTAAAAATGAACCCTAGAGCCTGACTTTCTTCCTTTATTTTTCTAAGATGTAAGGTTTTTTGTTTATTTTGACATGGGGTCTTACTGTGTTGCCCAGGTGGCCTTGAATTCATTATTCACCTACCTTAGCCTCAGGAGTAGCTGGGATTACAGGCATGTGCCACCATGCCCAGCTTAAAGGATCTTACTGAAAAATAATTGTAATATGGAGTAGGCATTTCTGTTTTCTGCTTTTAAGTAGCTCTTTAGGCAAGGTCTGTACATTTTTGTCCTCATTACCTTATTATAGGCATTGTATTTAGACTAAATTTTTAAATCCATTGGCTTATAAGATAATTTTTGAATGGAATATTCTCACATGATAATTTAAGATGATGAATTCTTCCAGCCTATAGTTCTAATTAACTTAACCACTGGCTATTTTGAACATGGTGTTGATTTAAGTGATCTGACAACCCCTTGGTGTTTTAGTGAGTTTGCTATAAAGGTCTTTGGAAGGTTAAACAACTTGAACCAAATGGATATCTTATTAAACTGGCGTTTGGGTGGATTATATATATGTAGAAATAGAATGTTTCTTTGGTAGGGAGTAATGGGGATGGAATTTAGGGGCACTTAATCAACTGTGGCACATCCTTGCCCCATTTTATTTTTATTTTGAGATAGGGTCTTGATAAATTGCTTAGGGCCTCAACCTCCCAAGTTACTGGGATTATAGCCGGGCATCACCATGCCTGGCAAATGCTTTTTTTTTTTTTTTTTTAAGTTGTAGACGGATACAATGCCTTTATTTTATTTATTATTTATTTATTTATTTTTATGTGGTGCTGAGTATCGAACCCAGTGCTTCACACATGCTAGGCAGGTGCTCTACCACTAAGCCACATCCCCAGCACAGAATGCTTCTTATAGTCTTTTTTTTTTTTTAATCTTTTATTTATTTTTTTGTGTGGTGTTGAAGATGGAACCTAGTGGCTCACCCATGCTAGGCAAGAGCTCTTCCATGATAACCTCAGCCCTTATAGTCATTATTAATGAAATTAACTTAGTATGTAACTTTGATTCTTGAGTAGCAAGACAAGTTAGTGGTAAAATCATAGACAAAGTTAGTTCAGTTTCATATCCTGTTGTCTCTATTTAAGGGAAAGTTAGTTTCTCTTATCATTAATGCTTTTAAGAAAAAGATACATTATATGCTCTTAGTGTGGAATGCGGCATAAGATTCTAATTGAGAATGATGGTTTTCCATGCTTGCTTCCTAAGAAAAAGGCTCAGATTCTGTGTTTAAAAAAAAAAAGGCGGATAAGGCCATTAAGAGAGTTGATTTGATCCTGTGAATGTTTGAATGCTGTAAACATAACTAGGAAGGTATAGTACTCTAAAATCAAAGAATGAATAAGAAGAGTATTTTAGAGTTTGAAGAGTGTGACTAACATCATGACATTTACTACCAGTAAAACAAATACAATTATATAGATATATCCCAATTGGCTTAGCTAATTTGTCTTCCAATTCAGATTACTGTTACTTTTGTTCTTTAAGTTCCCCTTAAAGGAAAAAGTACTTGTCACTTTTTTTAACGTTCAGTGCAGTATTTTACAATGTGGTAGCCAAGTGCTTTTAGTATCAATCGTTCTTTTTTCATTCCTTTGGTAAAATAATTTTTAAGCTAATGTGAAATCTATCTAAGAAAAGATAGATTGGAAGAAATTGGACTTTAAGTTATAAAAATAATTTAAAATACACTTTTGTGGTAAATTTTAATTTGTGGATACTTTTTGGCTTTTGAGTACAAGACATAAATTTCACCACCTATAATAATGTGACATTAACTTTTTCCCCTCTTGTTTTCTATCATCAGGAGAAAGCAGTTCAGCAATTTCTACAGAAGACCTAAAAGAGTGTCTAAAGAAACAATTAGAATTCTGTTTTTCACGGTACAGAATCATTTTCATTGATATTATTCCTTTTTTGAGTTATTTGGTTATTACAATATCTGTGAAATAGAGTGGAAAAATGGTTGTTCTCATTTCCTTGTACTGTATTTTGGTATCATTTTTCAGTGTATTTTTTATCTAAATTTAGTGTCTCTGATTAGATATGCAAAGGATCTGTTCTCAGAAAGATAATGAGGTTTCTATTAGATACTTTTTCTGTGAACATATTCAGGCTCAGAATTCTCAAAAAGGTAGCTATCAAACAAAAATTAAAAATCAACAAATTAGGGCTGTGGGTCCAGCTCAGTAGTAGAGCACTTGCCTAGCATGTGTGAGGCACTGGGTTTGATCCTCAGTACCGCATAAATGTAAATTTAAAAAGGTATTATGTCCATCTACAACTTGAAAAAACCAAATCAACAAATTAGTGGAAAGGTAGGAGAAAATACTTGTCTCTTTGTTTTTAAGGAATTGACTGTTGTAACTTTTAAACAGTTATTTTTAGCAAGATAGCAAGGAGGTAGGCAGAGGGATTATATAATATCAGTGTCTTCTGTTAAATGCAGAGTCCGTTTAGGCAGTCTTATGTATCTAGACATCTTGGCACACCCATGTAATCCCAGTGACTCAAGAAGCTGAGGCAGGAGAATCGTAAGTTGCCAGCTTAGGCAACTTAGTGAGGCTGTGTCTCAAAATAAAAAATAAAAGTACCTGGGGAATGTAGCTCAGTGGTGAAGTGCCCCTGGGATCAATCCACAGTACCATTTGCTACCAAGACTGTTATCATAGACTTCTTTATACATAATGAACGCTTGAACCAGGTTTAATTGATTCTTTATCCTAAATAACTCCCATATTTTATCCTCCTCTATATTCTTGCCTTTATATTCTATTATAGATTGCAGGATGAAAGCAAGCGTCTCCTGGCTTTTTCCTCTAATTGTTCTGCCTATAATGTAATTCATTTTCTAAAACACAGTGTAATAGTTATTTTATTTTACCTATTACTGCTGGCTGAATTGGTGCTCACAGCCATAATCCTAGCTGCTTGGGAGACTGAGGCAGGAAGATCAAGAGTTTGAGACCAACCTGCACAAATAACAAGACCCTGTCTAAAAAAAAAAAAAAATCTTACTGTGGACCATTTGTAGGTCTGCTTATATTATCTGAGTTTTTCTGTTTCTGCCATAGTTTCTGACCTTTTTGCATGTCTTATAATGTTGACTGTATGCTGGACATTACATAAATAAGAAGTATATAAACTATAGGTGACAATTTTCCACTCTAGACAAGGATTAGGCTTCCCTTAGGCAGATAGAATGAAATATTGTTTTAATCTAGTCAGGAATTGATCTGGGTCAAAGCTGAGCAGCCATTTTAATTAGTACCTCCAGTTTCTTTTCATTAGGGACATCCCTCTCACACTTCGGTTAGAGGTTGGCAGTTTCATTCACCTAATCCTGAAATACCAAAATAATTTTATTTAAGTTTTTCAAAGATTGAGATTAACTCTTCAGCTTCTTAACCCATACAACTTAAACTGAGCAAATGATTTGCAGGGGAGATTTGGTATTATGCAGGGTTTCTCTTTCCACTGGGACCACACAGATTTCACCTTGCCTTTTCAGCCTGGCTTATAATCTCTCATCTTCCTTAGACCTCAGGATACTGTTTTGGGGACTAACGTAGTTTCCAATTCCAGTGCCATTAACGTGTCAAGTTTATACACTACATACCTATATGTATATATTTGCCTAAAGCTCTGCTGGTCTCTTCTTTGTTCAATATAGTCCCTCTGTGCAAATGCACTCCAGAAGATCTTTCTAGTATCACTGTTATTTGCCTTTGAAGCTTCCATACCTCTCCTAACTTTCACTGTTATCTTCTTTCCCACCTCCCAACAAATAGCCACTGCTTATTAACATTTGTAACAATAAAGAACATAATTATCATCTTCTAATAGATTTTGAATGTAAAGGACTTTAAGGCTACTCTCTACCATGCACAAGTTTTTTTGTTTTGGTTTTTGTTGGCAGGGGCCAGGTACTGTGGTTTGAACCTAGGTGCTTTACCACTGAGCTACATTCCTTTTTTTTTTTTTTTTAATATATTTTTTAGATGTTGATAGACCTTTATTCATTCATTTATATGTGGTGCTTAGAATCAAACCCAGTGTCTCACGCCTGCTAGGCAAGCGCTTTAACCACTGAGCCACAACCCCTACATTCCTTTTTATTATTTATTTTGAGATAGGACCTCTCTAATTTGCTGAGGTTCTTGCTAAATTGCTGAGGCTGGTTTTGAACTTGTGATCCTCTTGCTTCAGCCTCCTTATTTGCTGGGATTACTAGCATGGACCACTACACCCAGCTGGATACAGGTTTTTGAAACATTGAACAAAAGATCATTCATGGAACCCATATTCTAACGTGGGGACAGGAAATAATAAGCAGAATAAATAAACAGTTTAGTAGTATGTTTGGTGAACCTTGCTGTGGGGAAAAAAAAAAAAAAAAGTACAGTGTGCACAAGGAAAAGAGAATCTGAAGTGCCTATGTGGTTTTAAATATGCCTGTCAGGTCAGACCTGAGAAGGCAACTTTTAAGCACAGACTTCTAGCAAATTTGAGCTAGTCTGCTTCAAAGAATATTTGATGTGAATAAAAAGACAAGGGGTTAAGGATTTAGCTCAGTGGCAGAGCGCTTGCCTAGCTTGTGCAAGGCCCTGGGTTTCGTCCTCAGCCTTGAAAAAAAATAAACAATAAAAATAAAAAGACAAGAATTTGATTTACTTTAGTTTGTTAAAAAGATTTTAGGTACAAGATAGAAGTGTTCATATCTTTTTAAAATATATCTTACAAATCTGCTTTCTTAATTTTAAATATATATTTCAAGTTCTAAAAGTTCAACATGCTTATAAAAATGCAAATTATAAATTTAAGATCCTCCAACTAGGCACAATGGGAGCACACCTATCATCCAGCTACTCAAAGGCTGAGGCAGGAGGATCTCAAGTTGAAGGCTATCATGGCCACTTTGGTGATACCCTGTCTTGAAATAAAATTTAAAAGGAGTGCCTGCCTGGCTTGCCAAAGCCTCTAGGTTCTATCTCTAGTACTGACTCTGCCCTGAGAAAAATTCTCATATGCATATTCTAATATTGATGATAAAGTAGGTATAAGATGGAACTACACTCTATGTAATACTTTGTAACATGCTATTTAATATCAGGCATTTTCCATATCAATATAATTCCATGAAATCACTTGTCTAGCACTATTGGGCCAGGTATATTTAGGGATGCAGAAACTTTGTGAAAGCATTGCTGGTGTATATTATGTTGGTATATTTGAACTTTTACTGAACTTTTCAAAGTTCACTATGTTCTAATAGTATAATTTCGTTTCCTTATACATAGTGACAAAAGTGAATAAGGTACATTTTTTTCCATAGGTGCTTTTTAAAAGTTGCTTGTTGTATTGCTTTGTCTCCATTTCAGAGAAAACTTGTCAAAGGATCTTTATTTGATATCTCAGATGGACAGTGATCAGTTTGTCCCAATTTGGACAATTGCCAACATGGAAGAAATAAAAAAGTTGACCACAGATCCTGATCTAATTCTTGAAGTGTTGAGATGTATGTAAATAATACTTCTTAGCTTATTTTTAAAACTTAAGTTAAATATTTTGTGGATTTCTGATGATACAGAGAATTGTTTTAACTCATTGTTTATTTATATTTTGTTCCAATAATTTATCTTGTTTTTATTGGCCAGGCTGGTATGTCTGTGTGTGTGTGTGTGTGTGTGTGTGTGTGTGTTTGTGTACAGCTTCTATATCAGTTATATACTTTGTTCATCTTGATGCTTACTCACTTAGCAAAAATAACCAATTAAATCTCATTTTATGAACTCCTAGAAAGCTGTTCCTCACAGTGATCTCTTTGAAACCTTTGAATGCACATACAAAGAACATTTACCCTGGATACCTACACACAATTGTAATATCAGTTTTACAACTTAATGCTGTGTATTTGCAGTGAACTCATTTGTTTTGTCATAAACTGATTTTGCACCTTACTCATGAGTTGTGACCTACAGTTTGACAAATACTTCAGAAATTTGATAAAGAATTTATATTTATTGGTTGAGACTATAAGAATTTTTAGTGGTGTTTGTGTCTAGTATTAATATTTGCTGGTAACAGGTAAATAGTTTCTTTTGTTAAGAAACTATTTGAATAAAGTCAGATCTTATATGAAATTTGTTCAAAAGTTTCATATAACAAGTACAGTATCAGGCTTATAGAAGTATAGGATTTTCATTCCTAGTAGGCTACAACCATTTATGGAATTTCTAATTGGTTTGTCTAGACATCATTTCTTAAAATGACTCAGTCTTATCTACATTGAAGTTGGCAGATAGACAAGCAGAGGACCTCATCCTGTTTAGTTTAAAACTCAAGACTTTGAACTCAACTGGTCTTTGTTTTCAAGTCAGTTTACCTCCTCTGAAGAATGTGAATCTTCCTGAAAGAACTAGAAATAAAAGTTTTGACAGTGTGATACTGTCTTTGTCACTGGTTCCTCAAAAACAACATTTAAATGGCTTTTAGGTCTTTGTAGTAGAGTATAAAAGTAAATATATCAAGATGAGGCTTTAGGGCTGGAGTTGTGGCTCAGGGTGAGTCACTAGGTTCAATCCTCAGCACCACATAAAAATATAGTCATAAAAAAAATTGTTAAAGAATAGATTTTTAAAAAATGAGGCCCTGGGTTCAGTCTCTAGCACTACAAAAAAATAATTAACTAATTAATTAAATCATAATTCTAAGTGTTTTATGCTCCGTGAAGGCTTCTTTTCAGCCTAAACACAGTGCTAGGTTGAAGTATGTACTCTGTTTTTTGTTTTTTGTGTTTTTTTTCCCTTGGGGGCTTACACATGCTAGGCAGATGACTCACCATCCACAGCCCTCGAAGTATGTACTCTGAATATTTGACAATGTTCTTTGCGTATAAACCTCAATTTTTAAAAATTATAACTTACTTTGGTATATTAATCTAACCTCTGCTACTGTATTCTTTGAAGATTGAAATGCATGGTTTTTTAATGGTATTTACTACCTGTCGCTTTTAAATGGGACCCCTTTTTACAATTTCAGCTTCTCCTATGGTACAAGTTGATGAGAAGGGTGAGAAGGTGAGACCAAGTCATAAGCGTTGTATTGTGATTCTCAGAGAGATTCCTGAAACAACACCAGTAGAGGTAAATCATTCATTAATCATTTTTAAATTAAATGTTCTTTAATTCTTTAAATCGGAGGAGGTACATAAGCAAAATATAAACCAGTGCCCTCACCTTAGTTACTGTCAATAAGATAAATATTAATTTGTTTTGATAATTCTGACATTAGAAAAACCCAGAACTAGTAAAACATGTATGTTCTTAGAAAGATAGGCTGAGCAGTGATACAGATTTGAATTTTTTGGTTTGATTCAATGACAATTAAAATATGGGGAGTTGGGTGCATTGGTGCACACCTGTAATCCCAGGAACTCAGGAAACTGAGGCAGGAGGATTGCAAGATAAAGTAGCCTCAGCAACTTAGGGAGCCCTAAGCAATGTAATGAGACCCTATATCCAAACACACACAAAAAAAGGACTGGGGATATGACTCAGTGGTGAAGTGCTTCTAGGTTCCATCCCTGGTACCAAAATATAAATAAATAAATTACAAATGGACCATGTTGAGAACTTAAGGATTTGTCTGGAAGAATGAGTAAAAAGAATCTTGAATAAGTACTGATGATGTGAGATCAACTCCGTTGTTTAGCAAAATGTAAAGCAAAGCTGCAGTCATAAAGCTGATATTGTACAGGTACAAGAATATAATAATAATGTTTGAGCAATACATAGTAGTACATACTGTATGATCCCATCAATTTAAGAGGACAACTTAGCAAGACTCTAATCCCTACTCTTATCCCCAAAAAAGATAATAATAAAAAGGACTGGAATGGGGTTGGGGATATAGCTCAGTTGGTAGAGTGCCTGCCTCGCAAGCACAGGGCCCTGGGTTCAATCCCCAGCACCGCAAAAAAAAAAGAGGACTGGGATGTAGCTTGGTGGATTGAACCCAGAGGTTTTTATTCTGAATACATCAAGAGTTTATGTACATGAAAAACAGCACATAAAACAAGGTGGTAGTGAACAACATTACAAAAAAAGTAAAGGAAGTACAGATGATTAGCCAGATAAAGTCAGCCTAGGCAATAATCCCGGAAATTTTTATTAAAATGAATGGTCAAGGTAGTGACCCATAAGGTTTCTTTTTTAATTTTTACAGACTTCAGTTTGATTCATTGTACACATCCGGCATACAGATTTTCATTTCTGTGGTTGTGCATGATGTATATTCATATTCTTGTTAATCACACATGTACATAAGATAATAATGTCTGTCTCATTCCACCATTTTTCATGCCTCCCTCCCCCTCTTATTTCCCTCTACATAATATGAAGATCCTCCATTCCTCTCTCAACAGTTAAGGTTTCTGATAGAATAAATTTTTGCTTACTGTAAATCCAAACTTCCCTTCTTATGCTTACAGTATTAAATCTGTGAACATAACTTCCTATGGAATGATGAAAGTGGAAAATAAGAATTTTATTAAAATCCTTTTAAATGCATTCATTATACATTTTAAGGGAACTAGAACTATTTAGAGAGTATTGATGGTTTTTTTGTATTTTGTTTTTTGTTTTTTGAACCAGGGATTGAACTCAGGGACACTCGGCCACTGAGCCACACCCCCAGTCCTATTTTGTATTTTATTTAGAGACAGGGTCTCACTGAAGTGCTCAGGGCCTCGCTAAGTTGCTGAGACTGGCTTTGAACTCGTGATCCTCCTGACTCAGCCTCCCAAGTTGATTGGATTACAGGCGTGCGCCACCACGCCCGACTATTGATGGTTTTTTAAAGTAAAAATCAGTGAGTGACAACCTAATAGTTCAATAGATCTTCAATGATGTGATTTTGGATTAGATGGTAATTTTCTTAACCTAGTAATAATTTTCCTCTTTATAAAAGTTACAGAACTTGATGTTTTTCTACTTTTTTTATTTCAAACATTAGACTCAGTAGCACTTATAGGTGTGAACATGCATTTTTAAATTCAGGGTCCTAAAAATTTGAAGTATACAAGTTAGGCTTCACTGTTGTATCAATTTTCCAATCAACTTAAAAATTTTAAAAAATTGATACCTATAATGATACTTTGATATTTTGTGATTGCAATTTAACCTGATCACATTCTCTTACTTCTTGGGAATTTTTGGTTATTATTAAATTTCTCCTTGTACTGTAACTTCAATGGTAAAAATGGAATTTGGTAAAAAGAACTTGAACATGGGTTGTTTTGAGGAGTAAATCAGTCACTCTCAATGGTATTTTAGTATATTTTCTTTCTTTTTCTTCTTTAAGGTATACTTAATATTCACTTTCAGTTTTTTTCTTTCTTATGTAAGTGTCTTTAAATCTGTTAACTGTTTGACCAATCTGAGTTTAGGATAAATATCTAAGTTTTATTTTCCAGTTATTTCAGTTACAGAAAAGATAATGTTTATAAACAAAGCATCTGAATTAAATAAGAATGCATAAATATTTAGTGCCTAGAAAATGTTAATAGAGGACATGACTTTTTTTGTTTTTTTAATAACAACAGACTAGGGAAAGAACTGGAGAGAGTTCACTATAAGGAGAATTTAGCTTGCCATTAGAAGTGAAATATTTCTGTTTTGCTGCTCATGAAATAAAGTTCCATGCCTAAATCATCCACAAAATTAATACTATAGCTCCACATTTTTGGTTTAGAATAATAAACAGTTAACAAGTAAATAGAAAAGACCAGAAGATATGGAGAAATGTTCAGCCTTACTAGGAAATCAGAAAAAAAAAAAAAAAAAAAAAAAGGATAGCCCCTTACTGACCATTACTGATATACTTTTTACTGTGATTTGTCTTTTTTAGGAAGTGAAAGCTTTGTTTAAAAGTGAAAACTGCCCCAAAGTGATAAGCTGTGAGTTTGCACACAATAGCAACTGGTATATCACTTTTCAGTCAGACACAGATGCACAACAGGTAAGAAGAAAACTTCTTGTTATAGTCCTTGTTGTAAGAGAAGTTATAGTATATGTTAATTAGGAAAATGTGTTCTGGGCTGGGGTTGTTAGAACTCATGATTCTCCTGCCTCAGCCTCTCGAGCTGCTGGGATTATAGGCCTGTGCCACCGTTTCTGGCAGTCCATACTGCCAGGTATGAGCTGAGAAAGTCTTATTTTTTTCCCTTTTTTTATTTTGTTGCCTTCAGAGTGTTGTTTTATTTAGAAACAGTTGCTAATATCAAACTGTTGATAGAATAAAGATGGCTTTAATGAAATGTCTACATATTTATGAAAGTTCCTTTCTTCTTCATTAACAGGCTTTTAAATACTTAAGAGAAGAAGTTAAAACATTTCAGGGCAAGCCAATCATGGTAAGAAACATTTGTAAATATAGTAGAGGAATGGTGTGAAACAAAGTTTTAAGGGTTTTTTTGTTGTTGTCTAAGAATTTAGAAAACATGGACACAATATTTTATAAGACTCATAGTAATTTGAAAGATATTTCTGGCTTGTACTATGTGATCCTCAGTTGATAGGACTTTAACATCAGGGATGAAAAACATTTTCAGTACTTTCACCCTCATCTCAATTAACTGCATTACCACATTAACATTCAACCATTTGGGAACCTAGGAATGAATTGTCATTGATAACTCTTGATCACTGTCTTTACATGTCTAATCTGTTTTCGGGTCCTATGAAATCTACCCTCAAACTTCTTTCCATTGTTACTGCCATTGTTTGTTTGAACATTGGAGTAGCTTCATAACTGCTATGCTTTTCCATTCTCCACATTGCTACCTAAGCTGTTCTTCTCCATTTTACTAGTGAAGAAATGCGAATGACCTACCTGCTTTCATATGATTAGTATCTTACATTTATTAAGAAATACATGTCAGGGACGTTCTAAGAATTTGACATGTTCAAATATCATCCTTATTACTGTGTAGTAGGGCACATTATTAGTTTCCATATTACAAATGAGTTATTTGATAGTTGTCATTGTACTTCATTTGCCTCTGATGCTCTTCTATTATCACCTTTACTTTGAGACTATAAAAATGTTCTGAGTCTTCTAATAGCTTCAAGGTTTTGTATTTTGGATTTAGGTCTTAGGAATTAGTGTTTACTAAGACCTAAATCTTAGTAGTCTTGATGTATAAGATAGGAACGTAATTCCATTTCTTTCCATATATGAAAAGACTGTTCATATATGGAAAGTTGCAGTTGTTGACTGCTTTATTCTTTTACGATGTGGGTAGTGCTAAATCTCTGGGGTCTATTTCAGGTTCTTTTTCCTGTTTTCTGGATCTCTACTTTCCTGAACCAATACTGCTATTTTAATTGCGATAGTTATGCAATATCCTTATTTCCATATGCAGGTTCTTTTTTCCTTATTTTTCAGGATTATGTTGGCTATTCTGAAACCATTATTTTTCCATTTGAATTTTGGAACATTTATCCAGTACCATTTTTTTTTTTAAAAAGTCATGTTGGCATTAATGTGAATATATTTATCAGTTAAATTGAGAACAATAGGCAGTTTCACCTTACATTTAGTCATTATTGTAAATAATACAGTATTCACCCTGTTCTGCTATGGTGTGGTTTGTATATATTTGGAGTTTGGGGGGGATGGTGATGGAGATTGAACCCAGGACCTCACTCATCCAGGCAAGCACTTTACCTCTGAGCTACATCTCCAGCCCTTCCTTAATAATTATGTTTTTGTTTGTTTGCCTACACACACATACCTTTTTTGATATCTTAGGGGTTTTTTTTTTGTTGTTGTTAGGTTTTGGTTTTTGGTTTTGTTTAATGTTATTGTCTGCTGCAGCCTTGGTGAGCTCATTAGATAAAATAATGTAGTTAATGTTTTGGTGGGTCTTTTGGATTATCAACATGAGAGATGATCTGCAAATAACCTCTGTTTTAATTATTCCTTCACTTCCCATTTCTGTTTCTTATTGCTTTTGCTGAGATTTCAGGTATAGTAATAAAAAATTTCCACTGTAATTTTTGTTTTTGTTTTTCTCTCTACCATTTTGATTTTTCTTCATGGTTCTTTTAATTAGCCTCACATAGCAGTGTTCTTGTTAGGAAAATCAATGTAGCCGCCCCCACCTCCTATTTATTTTATTTTATATTTCCATGGTAGAGATTGAACCCGAGCCCTTAAAGTTTAAGTGTTGTACCAGTGAGCCACATCCCCAACCCATACTTTAACATTTATGCCATTTATCCAGACCCAATGACCTAATGCCTGGAAAGACAAATGCCAGAGCCAGGAATCCTATATGCTACTTTCAGCTTAAATAAGCTGAAACCACATGTAAAATTCGGGTTTATTTATTTATAATGTACGTCCTCTTAATTTCTAAAGTCTGTTCTGAATGATAATCTTGGGATGGAGATGTGTCTCAGTGGTAAGAGTGCATGCTTAGAATATACAAGGTCCTGAATTTGATCCCCAGCACCACAACATAGGGATAATTTTGGAGGATGAGAACATTAAGTTGATAAAGTCTGTCCACTTGTTTCCTCATTTGTTAATAATGAAGAGGCAGTGCAATTACTTTTATAATTAATAGACTTGCTGTTAAAAATAAAAATCATACTGGTGAAAAAAAAAAGGCAGTGCATTATTCTTTTTTAAATGTGTTTTCTGTAACTGACAATAACAAGTATCATTTCCCTTCAGCCTAAATAAAGACCTCCATTAGTGTTTCTTCCAGTGCCAACCAGTGATGAATTCTCTTTTAGTTTTTCCTTATCTAAAAATGTCTGGTCTTTCACACTCATTTGTTTGTTTGTTTGTTTGTTTTTGTTTTGTTTTGTTTTGTTTTGTTTTGTTTTGTTTTTGCAGTGCTGAAGATTGAACCCAGGGCCTTGTGCTTGCAAGGCAGGCACTCTACCAACTGAGCTACATCCCCAGCCCTCACACTCATTTTTGATGAATGTTTTCCATGGTTACAGAATTCTGGTTTGACAGCTAAAAAATGTTCCCCATTCTTTTAAAATATTATTCTGGATGTGGTTTCTGCTGAGGTTTTTCTTTTTTTTCTTTTTCTTTTCTTTTTTTTTTTTTTTTGGTACTGGGGATTGAATTCAGGGGCACTCAACCACTGAGGCACATCCCCAACCCAAGATCTTTTGCATTATTATTCCCTGTGTACAGTGTGTCCTTTTTTTTGTTGGCTATCAAGATATTTTATTGGGGCTGGAGTTGTAGCTCAGTGGTAGAGCGCTTGCCTGGTATATGTGACGTCCTGGGTTCAATTCTCAGCACTACATATAAATAAATAAAATAAAAGATCCATTGACAACTAAAAAATAAAAATATATAAAAAATAAAGTCACCATCTCCAAATACCAATCACTTTAAAAAAAAAGAAGAAGAAGCTGGGCGTGGTGGCGCACTCCTGTAATCCAAGCAACTTGGGAGGCTGAGTCAGGAGGATCATGAGTTCAAAGCCAGCCTCAGCAATTTAGGGAGGTGCTAAGCAACTCAGTGAGACCCTGTCTATAAATAAAATTCAAAATAGGGCTGGGGATGTGGCTCAGTGGCCAAGTGTTCCTGAGTTCAATCCCTGGTTCAAAAAAATAAATAAATAAATAATTTAAAAAATAAAAAAGATATTTTCAGTTTTGAATAAGTTGGCTTTACTGTATCTAATGTGGTGCTGTCTGTTTGTTTACTACTTGGGGATTGAACCCAGAGGCACTTAACTACTGAGCACATCCCATCCCTTTTTTTCTATTTTATTTAGAGACAGGGTCTCGCCAAATTGCTTAGGGCCTTGCTAAATTGTAGAGTTTGGCTTTGAACTTGGGATTATAGTGTGCCACCACAACCAGCCACCCAGTTTTTTTTATACTAAATTTCACATATGTTGGACTGCTCGTTTCCATTGAAAGTCCTCAATATTTTCTTTGGTCTTCAGATTAGATAATTTCTGTATATTTGGATCCATCTTCAGGTTAACTGATCTTTTCTTTTGTTGTTTCTAAGCTGCGGATAGGGCTGTTTAGTGAATTTAATGTATTATATTTTTAAAGAAGCTGTGTGTGCACACACACGTGTGTGTGTATGGTTGTGTTGTTGGGAATTGAACCCATGGCCTTGGTACATGTTAGACAAGTACTCTACAACTGAGCTATATATCCTTAGTCTGAACTATTTTGGGATGCTATATTCTAGAATTTCCATTTTTAAAAAAATTTTTTATCCATATGCTCAGACTTCCCCCTGACTTCAACTAATGAACATAATTTTCATGTTATTTATAAATATAATAGCTGGATTAAAATCTCTGCTGTTTCCAATATCTGGATCCTCTTAAAGTCTTTTTATTTTAATAATATGATATTAATCTTGGTAAAGCTACAGTTTTGGTTATTTTTTAAGAATATGTTAAAGTCAATTTTTCATGTTACTCATAATTGAGTTCATTAATTTGTTCTTTTAGAGTGTTAAGGATTGAACCCAGGGCGTTGGGCAAGGTTGACAAATGCTGTACCACTGAACTACATCCCCAGATCAATAATTGACTCATTTTCATTTGATTGGTTACAGATTAGGAAGGAAGAGGGAAGTAGTCCCTGGGCTATAACTGAAAGAATCATAAAGCATACCTTTCATTTGTTAATTAAAGTGGTAATTTTAGACTTTGCGATGCGTTGCTTCATTTGATAGTTCCAACAACTTGATGTGGCTTTTTTTTTTTTTTTAATGTATTTTAGTTGTCAATGGACATTTATTTATTTATATATGGTGCTGAGAATTGAACTCAGTGACTCACATGCCAGGCAAGCGCTCTACCACTGAGCCACAGCCCCAGCCCTTGATGTGGCTTTTTTATTTCTAATCGAATCCTCTTGCATCTTTATAATTCTATTACAGAAGCTGGCAGACTTTTTGATTTCAGCAGCCTGATAATGAATATTACAGATTTTGTCAGCCATATACTCTAAGGAAATTGTAGGGCAGCCACAGGCAGTATAGTCTGATTTATAAATTTGCCATGTGTTGAAGCACTTTTTGTTAGTTTGTTTTTTGTTTTTGGTAAACCTATTTATTTATTTAGGTATTGCGGATTGAGCCCAGGAACACTAAGCTAAATCCTAAGCCTCCCTATTTAAAAAATTATTGAGACAGGGTCTCACTAAGTTGCTAAGGCTGGTCTCAAATTTGTGATTGTCTTGCTTAGCCTTCTGAATAGCTGGGATTGCACATATGCATCACCATGCTTGACCTTTTTTTTCCTTTCTTTTTTTTTAAGGTAAACAATGCAGGAATTTCAAACATAAATGTGGACAACATAGTATAATAAACCACCATGTACCTGTGACCCAGTTTTTTTTTTCTTTTGTGGTAAAATGCGCATAACATAAAATTATTTACCATCCTAATTATTTTGATGTATACAGTTCAGTGATATTAAATGCATCTATAACATGGGCACTGGCACCATCCTTCTCCAGATCACATAAAACTGAAACTCTGTACCTATTTTAACAGCTAATAGAGAATGGTCAGTATTACTTTTATCTGTATTACATTTATTTCTCTATGCCCACAATTATTTTGAAGCAAATTTCATCTATAAATAAATTAGTGTTAGTAGTTCTAAAGGATAGGGATTCTTTTTTTAAAAAAACATGGCCGTATTTTAGATGCTTTGGTTATATCAATAAAACAATAAAATATAGGCCAAAAAATAGCCATAATATCATCACCATAGTAATTTCTTGATTATTATAAGATAATATTCAGTCACTGTATTTTCTTTGTCTTTTTGTCATGCTGGGGATCAAACCCAGAGTCTTGCACATGCAAAGCAAATGTTCTACCATCTTTTTTTTTTTTTCCCCTTCCCTTTTAAAAATCTAAGTTCTTCCTCTGTTTTTCTTGTTTTTGTTTTGTTTTTTCTTTAGCAAGAACGTTGGGCACTGGGGTTGTAGCTCAGTGGTAGAACACATGCCTAGCACAGGTGAGGCACTGGGTTTAATCCTCAGCATCATGTAAAAAACAAATAAATAAAAAATAAAGGTTAAATTCTTTCTTTTTTTTTGAACTGGGGATTGAACTCAGGGGCACTCGACCACTTAGCCACATCCCCAGTCCTATTGTGTATTTTATTTAGAGACAGGGTCTCACTGAGTTCCTTAGGGCCTCAACCTCCCGAGTCACTGGGATTACAGGTGTGTGCCATCGCGCCCGGCAGGTTAAATTCTTTAAAAAAAAAATAAATAAAGGCTGGGCATAATGACACGCCTGTGATCCCAGCTCCTCAGGAGGCTGAGGCAGGAGGATTGCGAGTTCAAAGTCAGCCTCAGCAAAAATGAGGTGCCAAGCAACTCAGTGAGACCTTGTCTCTAAATAAAATACAAAATAGGGCTCAGTGGTTGAGTGCCCCTGAGTTCAATCCCTGGTCCCCCTCCCCCCCCCAAAAAAAGGAAAGAAAGAAATGTTGATAAAAATAATCATGTTGTCTTAGAGAATTTCCAACACTATGGATGGAAACCAGGGCTTCATGCACTCCAGGCAAATGCTCTGCCACTAAGCTACATGTTCATGCCCTTAGAGTATATTTTGCAAGCTGTTTTCTTTTCTCTTTTTAATCTTCAATTTTAAATTTTAATAGACTGCTGAACATTCCCTAAGCAACCCTTTCATAAGACATTCCCCTCCCATCTTGATTGCTTCGCTAACTGGTTTCTTGAGTGTAGTTTAATGTTATTGTCTGTTTCCCTGTACTTCATGCAAATTGGTACCTAGATCAAGAGGCTTGGTCATATTTGAGTTTAATATGAGGACATCACAGGGAGCGAACTAAAGCTAGCTGCTGGTGTCACTGACTAGATCAGTTCATTCATTAAGAACTGCAAAAAGGTGCCTTTTCTGTTTTGCCTTTTTTTTTTTTTTTTTTTTGGCAGTGCTGGGGATTGACCCAGGGCCTTGTGCTTTCGAGGCAAGCACTCTGCCAACTGAGCTATATCTCCAGCCCTCTTTTCTACTGATTAGAAGCTTACCCTCATCTTCATTGTCCTAAGATACAGCTCATATATGAAATTCATGCTGAATGGCTGTGTAGCCTTTCTTACCAGTTGTTGTTTTTAATGATGTGTTGGGGATGGAAATGTAATTCAGTGGTACAACACTTCCTAGCATGCCTAGCACACTCTTGCCCTGGGTTCTATCCCCTGTATTCCAAAAGAAAAAGAAAAGAAGTGACCTTTCATTTTATTGAATATTTTAAAATGTCTTTATTGTTCATGTTGACTTTGACCTCTCTGAGTTGTCTCCCAAGTTCTTCTGTTAACAGCTCTGGTACTCTTCAGTAGTGTTCTTGCTTTGTAATGTGACAAGGTGTTCCAGGCTCTTGTATCACTTCAGTGACCTGGAGTCAGCATATTCTCCAGGTCCCTGGGTTCCTTTATGAGGAAATGGTATTTTTTGTACCACTGCTTAAGCACAAAATGCTTAATGGCTTGCTGGTTTCTTTCTTTCTTTTTCTTCCTTCCTTCCTTCCTTCCTTCCTTCCTTCCTTCCTTTTTTTTTTTTTTTTTTTTTTTTTATTGGACAGATCTAAGATACATATACTTTGGCCTGGGTTTGTTTTTCTTTGCCATGCTGGTCATTGAACTCAGGGCCTCACACATGCTTAAGCATATGCTTCTACTAATAAACTCAACCCCTGCCTGCTAGGTTTTGTTGTTGTTGTTGTTTGATTGGGATTGGGGGGAGGTCCTGGGTGTTGAACTAAAGAGTATTGTACTCTGAGCTACATCTCTAGCCCTTTTTTAGAAAAAAATGTTGTTTATTCTGATGCTTCCCATTTAATTGAAGGCAACTTGGTTCATATTTCTTCCATCTCATCAGTGTCTTATTTCTTTCATGTGAAATCTTGGAACTTGGTGACCTAATATAATTACTGATTAAATCTATTCCATAATAGCACACAAAAACATTAGAGTAACAGTACCAATAGCAATATAATGCTGAAAACAATTGAAAGTTGTTAATTTTTCTTGCTGTATTTTGTGCCTGTGATCTCTAAGGAGCACACAATCAACTGTTTGTTTTATTATGGGCTAAATTCACTTAGGACTTCTGTGTCATATAACAAATTAGATATACCTTTAGATTCATTTTGCTTCTAACTTATACAGATTAATTTTGTTTTAAATCTGAGTGCATAAACAGTGTATTAAATATATTAATAAATACATATCCAAGTATCATCATATGCCCATCTTACAATTGTTACTACACAAACATTTCTCCTCTTTGCTTTTTCTTTTTCTTTCTTCTTTTTTTCCCCGCCAACGATATATTTTGGAAATCACTCCAAACTAGTATTTAGAACAGTACCTCATAGTTGGGTATCATGTGGATATACCATGGTGCCATCAGTGATTGATGAACTGTTGGGTTATTTCCTGTATTTGTGTTGTGTTTTAGAGGAGGATTTATTTTTATTTCCCACTCTGTTGATTATTGTTGTTAAATAGCTATGTGCATATGTTTCTTCCAGCTCTTTTTTAAAGTCTTTTTAATTCTTTTTTTTTTTTTTTTTTTTAATTGTCGGTGAACTTTTTATTTTTATTTATTTTTATGTGGTGCTGAGACTTGAACCCAGTGCCTCACACATGCTAGGCAGGTGTTTTACCGTTGAGACACACCCCAGCCCCCCCCCCCTTTTTTTTTTAGCTTTTTATAAGTGTATGCATTATGAAATGATTAAATCAAGCTAATATCTACCTAGCACACTTAACTTTTTGTGGTGAGAGCACGTAAGATTTACTTAGCAATTCAAAAATATACAGTACTCTTTTTAAAAATGTTTAATGTGGGGGGGGTTGTTTTGTTTTTATTGTTTTTTGTTGTTGTTTTGCTTTTTTGTTTTGTTTTTGGGCTGGGGGTCAAACCCAGGGTCTTACACATGCTAGGCAAGCTCTCTATCACTGAACTACACCCCAAGCCTTATTTTTAACTTGTGAGGGCTCTTTTCATTTATTTTTCATAATGGCTCTTTTATGTTCCCACCAATAGTGTACAAGGATTCCTTCCCTATATCCTCTTCAACATTGGTCTTTTTGAGAACAGCCATTTTAATGGGTGTGGGGTTATGTTCACATCTCCAATCATTAGTGATTTTGAACATTTTTTTCTATACCGTATTTATTTATGTACATATTATTTGTGATGATAGGGATTGAACCCAGCTTCTCCAGCAAGCTTGTCAAGTGCTCCACCACTGAGATATATCCCAGGTTTTTTAAAATTTTGAAATGTCCTAAACAGGTGCCTAGGCTGACCTCAAACTTGGAATTCTCCTGGCCTAACCTCCCTAATCACTGGGATTATAGGTGTATACTACTGCACCTGACCATATGTTATTTAAGAGCTTCTCATGAGCTAGGTTTAGCATCTGTTTCATATGCTTGGCTTCATTTTTGTTAATTCTGCTCTTGTCCAAACCATGTAGGGTTGTAGAGCTTTTTCATGTCTATTTTTACAATTTATATATTAGAGATGCTAGCACATTTGGTGTGATAAGTTGTAATTAGTTTTGCCATTTAGACTTCTCCGTTTTTACCTTGTTTGTTGTACTTTTTCCCATGAACAGATCTCTTGTTAATAATGCTATCATTTTTCTTTTGCTCTAATGACTCTACAGTAAACAGAAATAGTATAGTCATATAATGTGTTAAATGTAAATTTAATACATTTGTCAAAATATACACTGTTTTATTATAATGTGTTCCTTTTGCTTCTAGGCAAGGATAAAAGCCATCAATACTTTTTTTGCTAAGAATGGTTATCGATTAATGGATTCCAGTATGTATAGTCAGCCCATTCAAACTCAAGCACAGTATGCCTCACCAGTCTTTATGCAGCCTGTATATAATCCTCACCAACAGTACTCAGTCTATAGTATTGTGCCTCAGTCTTGGTCTCCAAGTCCTGCACCTTACTTTGAAACGCCACTGGTAAGTGAGATACTTTCAGGATAATAAAATATAACAAAATTTTTAATTCATCCTGAAGTTTGAAGAAATCAACTGGAGTAGTTAATTTGTGTTGCTACTGGTTACTTTGTAGCTTGTAAATAACATTATGTACATCTAGTCCTCCTTACCAAATATATGCATGTGACTCAGGGTTGACCTGTTGGTTTCTACAGTTTTATCCTTTAAGCTTTGCTGAGTGAATAGAAAGAAGAGACTAGATAATAGATAAGTCCTTATAGGGTTTTAAATGCTTTGTGTTATGAAACTTTGTCAGAGAATAATATTCCTTATTAAGTAATAAGTTAATGATTTATTGTTCATGAATCAAGTGGTATGTGATGTGAATGTTGCAAAAGTGAATAAAGTATTTGGCTTAAGGGGCCAAGATCAGTAACGTTTCTGTGACCCTCATCCCATATTTTGTCTTTACCATTAATATTGTTTCAACATTTAAATTTTCTTCTAGGCTCCCTTTCCCAATGGTAGTTTTGTGAATGGCTTTAATTCACCAGGATCTTATAAAACAAATGCTGCTGCTATGAATATTGGTCGACCATTCCAAAAAAATCGGTAAGATAACAGTCAGCTGAAATTTATTTTAAGCAATCCCTAATTGTTCTTAATAAATTACTGATGTTAATAGTAATACTCATTGGCAGGCACAATAAAAATGTGTGTATTTATTTTTGATATTTTTTCTAGTTGTCAATAGACCTTTATTTAATTAATTTATTTATATGCGGTGCTGAGGAGGGCCTCACACATGCTAGGCAAGTGCTCTACTACTGAGCCACAACTCAGCCCTGTGTGTTTATTTTTATAAGTACATGTGAATGATTCAATCTAGAATTCATAAGAATTCATTGACTTCATTTTATAATGGATAAAAAAAGACTTTTGGTTTTTTTTTTTTTCTTTTTTTCTTTTTTGAAGTAATAGAAAAAATATGAAAGCATTCTCTGACTTCAATCTAGTGCCTAAATGCCACTTAGTATGATAAATGGGTAACATTTTGGAAAGTATTGGGGTTAGAAATGTGAAATGTTGGGAAACTTATTATTACAGATTTTGAAGAACTAACTTTGTACCTGGACCTGTGGCACATACTAATCCCAGCTACTTGGGAGATTGGGACAGGGAATCTCAAGTTTGAGGCTAGCCTTGGCAACTTAGGGAGACCCTGTCTCAAAATAACAATAAAAAGGACTGCAGATATAGGTTAGTGGGAGAGCACCCCTGGGTTCAATCCCTAGTATTACACACACACACATACACATACACACACACAAAATTAGCTTTGAAGTTATTTCTGTGAAGTACAACAAATAGCAAATTTATTGATTATTAATATCTCAAACTACATTCCTAAAGCCTTACTTTTTGAGGGGGGGGTACTGGGAATTGAACTCAGGGGCACTCAACCACTGAGCCACATCCCCAGCCGTATTCTGTATTTTATTTAGAGACAGAGTTTCGATAAGTTGCTGAGGGCCTCACTAAATTTCTGAGATTGGCTTTGAACTCTGAATCCTCCTGCTTCGGCCTCCTGAGCACTGCTGGGAATACAGGCGTGCTCTGCACACCCCATGGCCACCTTTTTTTTTTTGTACTGGGAATTGGGGATTGAGCCCAGGTCCTTGGGCATTCTAGGGAAGTACTGTGCTACTAAGCTATATCCCTAGTCTTTCCCCCGCGCCCCTTTTTTCTTCTCTCTTACTTCAAACACCTGGGGATATTTTTTTTGAGACAGATTTTGGCTGTGTTGCCAAGACTGACCTTGAACTTGAAATCTTCCTGCCTTAGCCTTCCCCAAGTAGCTGGATTATAAACATGTGCTACCCTACCTAGCTGGTTTTTTTTTTTTTTTTTTTTTTTTTTCCGGGGGTTGAACACAGGGACACTTTGCCACTGAGCCACATCCCCAGCCCTATTTTGTATTTTATTTAGAGACAGGGTCTCACTGAGTTGCTTAGGGCCTCGCTACGTTGCTGATATTATTTCTTGTTTACTTATTTTGTGGGCTTCCCTCATGTCCCACCCACAAACACCTGGGGATATTTCCTAATGTTTTTCTAAGTGGATTTTTTAATAATAACTTTTACTTAATTAAGTTGTTTTTATATGTCGTGCTAAGGATCGAACCCAGCACCTCATGCACGCTAGGCAAGCACCCCACCACTGAACCACAATCCCAGCCCTCCTAATGATTTTTCATTGATTTTTCAGTCTCTTGTCAGATCTGATTCCCCCACTTGATTCTTTTTTAGCAAAGGAGACCACATAGTGTATATTTTCCAAAATGACATCTAAGAATTCAATCCTTTTTTGTGTCATTTTTCTGAACATGCTTTATTGAAGAAAGTAGTCTCATAGTATAAAATATGCCTGTCTCAGTGCATTCTGGAAGCATTCATTCTGTGCTCCTCTTTAATGGTGACAGTTTTGGACTCCTTTTGATACAGTTGCTTAAAGCATTTGAATGTGTTTCCTGCTTAACATAAATAAAATAGAAATGACAGTTTTCATGCTGCTTAAAGTAATATCAATTTTTTTTTAATACTCTGAAAGCTTTTTTGGTATGTAAAGGTGATGTATCATTTTGATAATGCATTCAGTGTTTTTTTTACAATGATGATGATAATGATTTTGTTACCAGGGATGGAACCCAGAGGACTTTTACAACTGAGCTGTATCCCCAGCCCTTTAAATTTTTATTTTAAAAGAGGATCTTACTAAGTTGCTGAGGCAGGCCTTGAACTTGTGATCCTACTGCCTCACTGCTGAGCCACTGGGATTACAGGCATGGACCACTGTACCCAGCTATTTTTGCTGTACTGGGGATAGTACCCATCCATGGCCTTGTACATGCTAGGCAACATTTGACCACTAAGCTACATCCCAGTCCTAAAGTTAATGTTTAAATGCTAGAAAATTTATATTACAAAAACACATTTTTATTCAAGTATCAAATGAGATTTTTTTGTGTATTAAGAATGAAGTAGGGGCTGGGGATATAGTTCAGTTGGTAGAGTACTTCAGGGCCCTGGGTTCAATCCCCAGCACCACAAAAAAGAAAAGAATGAAGGATACTACCAGGTAGAGTGGTGCACAACTCTAGTCCCAACTACCTGGGAGACTGAGGCAAGAGGATCACTTGAATCCAGGAGTTCAAGGCCAGTATACACAACATAGCAAGAGTCTAGCTTTAAAAAAAAAAAAAAAAAAAAAAGATGATGATGTAGGGTTCTTTATAAGTAGTACATTCTTTATAGATCACTCTTAGTTTAATAAGTTTTATAGCAATTAACTGCAGAATTCAGTATTGCTAGGACAAAGGGACAGAAGTATATACACTGTCCTCCAACCACCGTCCTATTGTTCGGAAAAGATTAATTTCCTAGAATACATAGAGATGACAGTGTTTGAATCTGGAAAGATCTTTGTTATGATTAATTTTAACTCACAGGTAAAGAAAGTAAGGCTGAAGAAGATAAATATCTTGTCAGGCTTATAGGGCTCTTATCACCAGGGCCAAGACAGGACTATCCAAACATCCTTCTCCTCTGTCATAAACAGTAGTTTTTGTTTGTTTGTTTGTTTGTTTGTTTGTTTTTTCCTTAAAAATAATTCCACTAGGGACCGGGGTTGTGACTCAGTGGTAGAGCACTTGCCTAGCCTGTGTGAGGCATTGGGTTTAATCCTCAGCACCACATAAACATAAATAAATAAAATAAAGGTGTTGTGTCCACCTACAATAAAACTACTTTTTTCTCTTTTGGTTTTTTGTTTGTTGTTTTTTTTGTTTGTTTTGTTTTGTTTTTTGGAACTGGGGATTGAACTCAGGGGGCACTCAGTCACTGAGCCACATCCCCAGCCCTATTTTGCATTTTATTTAGAGACAGGGTCTCACTCAGTTGCTTAGGGCCTTGCTAAGTTGCTGAGGCTGGCTTTGAACTCGAGATCCTCCTGCCTCAGCCTCCCGAGTCGCTGGGATTACAGGCATGCGCCACTGTACCCGGCTAAAAAACTACTTTTAAAAAAAAATTCCATTCGAATAAATCACAATTGCTGGGCATGATGATGCATGCCTGTAATCACAGTACTCCTGAACCTGAGGCAAGCCTCAGCAACTTGGTGAGGCCCTAAGCAACTAAGCAAGATTCAGTCTCAAAGTGAAAAATAAGAAGGGCTGGCTTACTGGTAGAGTGCCCCTCCTAGGTTCAGTTCTCAGTACTACAAGAAAAGAAGAAATCACGATTTCTAAATTCTCTCATAAGATGATAACAGATTGGTCATGATTAGAAATAGATCTGTTAAAAAAAAAAAAATACCCGTCGATTCCCCAAATAGTGTTTTGAAGGTGTGACTTCTATTTTAAACAAGAAGTTTAAATAGAGCAGATGTCTTTGTTATTAGGTAGACCAAAAGTAGTTTTTAACTGAACATGATAATCTTTGCAGATGCTTATGTTACAAGTAAATACAGCTGGGTATTGTGGCACACACCTGTAATCCGAGCAACTCCAAAGGCTGAGACAGAAGGATGGCAGTGGCCAGCCTCAGTGAGACCCTAAGCAATCCTGTCTGAAAATAAAGTGTAAAAAAAAGGGTTGGGAATGTGGCTCGGTGGTAAAGTGATCTTGGGCATTCAATCCCCAGTATCTAAAAAATTAAATAAATACATAAATAAATAGATAGATAGATAGATAGATAGTAAGTAAGTAAATACAGGCCTGGGTATGTAAGTTGATAATAAAGAACTTGACCCAGAATGTGTGTGAGGCTCTGGATATGATCCTTAGCACTGCCAATATAGTTAATTAATTTTTAAAAAATAAATTGTGGTTAGTTCATTGTTCTTTCTTGTCCCCATTTTTTTGTCCACTGTGCCTTGTTGGTGAAAGGCATGACATTTATAGTAAGAAAGCCAGGAAGGGTAGTCATCGTTATTATAAGGAGGTAAACCTATGGTTTTGAGGATTTGGGAAGGTTTAGTATTATTTTGCATGTTATTCAAAACCATCAGTATAGTTCTTTCCCATGTATTTGACCAATAATGGTTGTGGTTGATTTTTAATTGTAAAAATAATACATGAATACTTTTTTCTTATTTATTTTTATGTGGTGCTGAGAATTGAACCCACTGCCTCACACGTTCTACCACTGAGCTACAACTCCAGCCCCTGAAACTAACTTATTGACCAAAGTACAATCCTTCTTTGTTTATTGTACGAAGTGACAGCTGCCAGGCTTTTGTTCCTTTTTTCTTTTTAATTAATGTTATCAGTCAAGGAGAAAGTAACTATTAGAGCCATTGTACAATTTTTTTTTTTTTTTTTTTTTTTTTTGAACTCAGGGACACTCGGCCACTGAGCCACATCCCCAGCCCTATTTTGTATTTTATTTAGAGACAGGGTCTCACTGAGTTGCTAAGGGCCTCGCTAAGTTGTTGAGGCTGGCTTTGAACTCGCGATCCTCCTGACTCAGCCTCCCAAGTCACTTGGAATACAGGCGTGCGCCACCACGCCCGGCACCATTGTACAATTTTTGACATAACTTTGTGACAGCCCAATGATGATCACTAATCCTACTTAGAGAGAATAGGACTAACTTTCAAAAGTCCAGGCATTTTTCTACCTTTATCTTTCTTTCACTTCTCCTTTTCTTCCAACTTTATTGCTTCTTTCTTCATTCTTTTTTCTGTTGCCTGGATGGAGATTGTAAGTCCCTCTCAGTGAAGGGTAAGATTATGAGATCTGAGGGCTGTTTAAACTTTTTTTTTTTTTTTTAATATTTTTTAGTTGTCAATGGACCTTTATTTTATTTATTTATATGTGGTGCTGAGAATCGAACCTAAGGCCTCACACATGCTAGTCAAGCACTTCACCACTGAGCCACAACTCCAGCCCTATTTAAACAATAATTTGTCCATTAGGCTTATTGAAATACAAGGTGAAGAGCCAGGCACGGTGGCGCGTGCCTGTAATCCCAGCAACTCGGGAGACTGAGGCAGGAGGATCGGGAGTTCAAAGCCAGCCTCAGCAACTTAGTGAGGCCCTAAGCAACTGAGTGAGACCCTGTCTCTAAATAAAACACAAAATAGGGCTGGGGATGTGGCTCAGTGGCGAGTGTCCCTGAGTTTAATCCCCAGTACCAAAAAAAAAAAAAAAGAAATACAAGGTGAAAATTTGGTGAATGATGGTTTCTGAACAGATATGTAAATAGCCTATCTAATTCTTGAGGTCATTTCAGATATGATAGATAATAAATATTTTTTTTAAAACAACTGATAGATAACATACTGTAATTTTATTGCTATTAAAAAGCCAATTTTGGCCAGGCTCAGTGGCACACACCTGTAATCCCAGCAGCTCAGGAGGCTGAGGCAGAAGGAATGCAAGTTCAAAGCCAGCCTCAGCAACTTAACAAGACCCTGTCTCAAAATAAAACATATTTTTTTGGCTGAATAGGGTGGTGCATGCTTATAATTCTAGCAACTGAGGAGACTGAGGCAGAAAGATTTCAAGTTCAAGGCTAACCTCCACAACTTAGCAAGATCCTCATCAAAATAAAAAGGGACTGCTGATGTAACTCAGTGGTAAAGGATCCCTAGGTTCAATCCCCAGTTTAAAAAATAAAAATAAAAAATTAATGAAAAGTAATACTCTCTGAAAAGTGTCATCATAGCCTGATTTTTATCTTAAATTTTAATAATTTGTCGTGGTCTCTGGAGAATAAAATAGCTCTATGTACCATTGAAATTAATGTTTAATTTTTGGCTTATTAGATTTTCAATCCTTATTCCAAGAGCTAGGAATTGGCAAACTGTTAATAATTACCAATTTGTATTTATGAGAACAGATTATAAAAAATTGCAAGTCATGGGCCAATATAAATCTCACACTTCCTTTTTAGTCTGTTGTAGAGCCAATATCCTCAGGTGCTTAGACTTACTTTAGGTGTTTGTGTTGTTAATTAAACTGCATCCTTTCTCTATTATACTATTTTAGCTTTTTCTGTTTATGGAAAATTAGGAAGTTGGGTGCTCATATTCATCATCCAAGATAAAAGCCACTTTTATAGAAACAGGTTTTTTGATGGGAACTTTTTGAGTTTTTTTTATCACATTGTACACCTCAATTCATGAAGTCATGCCAGGCTGTTGGTTGTATTTCTAACTCCTTAGTTTTATGTACTGTATTTGGATCTTTTAATAATATTTCACATCCTTTTCATTGTCAGTCCCCTAAAGAGACTTTTTAGGCATCTTTCCTAATTTTCTCCCATGAAAATTTAATATTACATGCCGGGCACGGTGGCGCACACCTGTAATCCCAGCACTTGGGAGGCTGAGGCAGGAGGATTGCGAGTTCAAAGCCAGCCTCAGCAACTTAGCGAGGCCCTAAGCAACTCAGTGAGACCCTGTCTCTAAATAAAATACAAAAAATAGGGCTGGGGATGTGGCTCAGTGGTGGAGTGCCCCTGGATTCAATCCTCAGTACCAAGAAAAAAAAAGAAAGAAAATTTAATATTACAGATTATAGTAGCTGTGTACTGTATTATGCATTACATATGAAATGAGTACAATTTTTTTGTTCGCCCACAACAACCACCAATTTTTACTTTCATTGGTGGTTTTCTTCTTATTGAGAATGCGAGGCACAGATGTGTTAATAAGTTTACAACCTGGCTACTATAGGCATGTCAAGACTGCAGCTATTTTTTTTTTCTTCTTTTTCCAAATAACTTCGGATTTTTTCCCAAATCTCTCCTTGCACAAATTTCTCTAACAGGAATTCTTTTGCCTTTTGAAAATGGTATGTGTGGGACATAAAGCAGGTAACATTTTTACTACATAACAACCAGAGTACAATTGAAACCAATTTTTAACAAAAATTTTTTTTCCGTCTTGATACATCCTTTGATGTATATGTTCTTATGTTTCTTATAGTGTGAAGCCTCATTTTAGGTCATCCAGTGGTTCAGAACATTCAACAGAGGGTTCTGTGTCACTGGGGGATGGACCATTGAACAGATCAAGTTCAAGGAACTTTCCACCTGAACGGCATAACCCTACAGTAACAGGGCATCAGGAGCAAACTCAACTTCCCAAGGAGACTCCTGTTTTACAAGTGGAACAGAATGGGGACTATAGTAGGGGCAGGTAAGAAAATATAGGTATTAAACACTGTTTAACATGGATTAATAATTTTTGGTTTGGGGGTTGCTTTTTTTATTTTCTTTTATTTTTTTTATTGAAGTGTTGGGCATCTAACCCAGGTCTTCATGCTTGGCAAACACTCAGCCACTGTAGTGCCTAACCCCAGTGGTTGTTTATTGTTCTTGTTTTTAGTTTGTTAATGTTTTTAGTTGTAGATGGAAACAATACCTTTATTTATTTAATTCATTTATTTCCTTATTTTTTATGTGGTGCTGAGGATTAAACCCAGTGCCTCACAATGTTCCAGGAAAGCGCTCTACCACTGAGCCACAACCCAGCCCCTCAGTAGTTTTTTTAAGTAATATTAAGCTATATAGAGTATCCATATAGAATATAGGTGTGATCAGAAATTTATATTTTGAAGTTTTTTGTAGTTGGCCAAAGGAAAACGCAGCTTAGAAAAATAGGATATCCATCTGCTGAAGAGTTTTAGTGTTTTTTTTAATCTGAACTATAGTAATGGGGTTTTATAGTGCCTCCCTTGCCTAAATTAAACTCTAATATGCTTCTGGTGTGGAGGGAGCATTATTAGTAAAAATGGCCACAGGCTGGGGGTTGTGGCTCTGTGGTAGAGCATGTGCCTAGCACGAGTGAGGCCCTGGGTTTGATCCTCGGCACCACATAAAAATAAATAAACGAATATTATAAAGGTATTGTGTCCATCTAGAACAAAAAAAAATTTTTTTAAGAAAATGGACCCAACTACCTGGTTGTGGTAATATGCGAATGTTTTGGTATATTAGTTCAGAATGCTTTCAGAATGTTTTAATCTTAATGGAGAAGAGTGGCTCCAGATTTAGAATATAAGTTGAAGTAGAAATCTCTCCATCTTTGTTAAAATGTGTATTTATGAGTTGTCCCCAACACCTTTTTTGTTTTTAAAAGGAGAACTGTTTTCAGAGGTCGAAGACGAAGAGAAGATGACAGAGTCCCAGTGAGTATTTTTAACCTTTAATTACATCTTTCTGTTTGTTTGTTTTTCTATTTTATTTACTATGGCATTGGCTTGTGACTGTCTTTCCTTCATGGGTTTTTGTTTGTTGATTATGATACTCAGTAAAGGAAATAGAAGCTAGGTGAAGTGGCACACACCTGAAATTCCAACCCCTTAGGAGGGTAAGACAGAGTTGGAAGGTTTTTTGGAATTTTCTGTTTAATTTGGTTTGGTATGGGGAATGGAACCAGGGACACTTAGCCACTAAGCTACATCCCCAGCCCTTTTTATATTTTATTTTGAAACAGGACCTCGCTGAGTTACTTAGGGCCTCACTAAATTGCTGAAGTTGGCTTTGAACTTGTGATCCTCTTGCCTCAGCCTCGTGAGCACTAGGATTACAGGTGTGTGCCACTGCACCTGACCAAGGTTACAAGTTCAAGACCAGCCTCAGCAACTTAAAACTTGTCTCAAAAAATAAAAAGGGTTAGGTGTGACACACACCTGTAATCCCAGCTACTTGGGAGACTGAAGCAAGAGGATCACAAATTCAAATCTAGCCTCAACAATTTAGCAAAGCCCTCTCTCACAAAATAAAAAGGGTTAGGATGTAACTCAGTAGTGAAGGACCCCTGAGTTCAATCCCTAGTACCCATACCCCAAGAGAAGTAAATAGAGCCTGAGTTTGATCCCAAAATATTCACCATCACCCACCCCTCACAATCTCACACTCATGTACACATGGTTATAATTTTGTGTTAGTTCTCTTTTCAAAAAAGTTATTTGAATACCTAATATATTCACATAGTTTTAAAATAAACATGAAAGATGTATTGATTATTTATGGATATTTAAGTAGTTTGATTCTTTTGGTATTACAAATAATGCAATGATAACCTCATTTTACCATCATTTCCCATGTGTGTGATGATATCTGAAGGAGAATCCCTTGAAGTAGCTTTTCTGGATCACAATTCAGTAATGCTGCCAAATAACATTCTATAGGAGTTGTGTCTGTTTTTTGCTTCTGTGAACAACAAAGTGCCTTGTATCTATTGCCTTATGCAGTGTATTTGATTGATTGACTTTGCAAATCTGAGAGGGTATAGCCTTCATTCTTTTTTGTGGTGCTGGGGATTGAACCCAGGACTTTGTGAATGTTAGGCAAGCACTCTACCAACTGAGCTATATCCCAGCCCTCCTTCATTCTTACAGCTCTGTTAAATCGTGTTGGAAATTGTTGCACTGTTTATTGTTACTTTTAGGTAATTTTTTTCCTACTGCTGATTCCTTTATCTTTGTAATTTTATAAAACATTTCAGAACTGTCATATTTGAATCTTGCCTAGTTTCATATTACTCATATTTTTATTTCCGTGGTTTGTTCTTAGTGAATGTTTTGCATTGTCTTACCTAGAGGCAAAAAGAAGTTGGGCATAGTGGTACACACCTGTAATCCCTCTGGTGGCGGAGACAGGAGGATCTCCAGTTCAAACCCAGCCTCAACAATTTAGTGAAGCAACTCAGCGAGACCCTGTCTC
This sequence comes from Glaucomys volans, assembly GCA_020662805.1. NCBI lineage: Eukaryota > Metazoa > Chordata > Mammalia > Rodentia > Sciuridae > Glaucomys > Glaucomys volans. The sequence goes on from JAJEJO010049634.1 coordinate 327,511, forward strand.
TAATAAAAAGGACTGGGGATGTGACTCAGTGGTTAAGACCCCTGGGTTCAATCCCTGGTACCAAAAAAAAAAAATACTGAGGCAAAAGTTGTTGAGAAATAAAAGTGCACGGAGGTTGGGCTGGAGATGTGGCTTAGTAGGAATGTCTGCCTGGCATGCCCAAGGCCCTGGTTTGATCCCCAACACTGCCAAAAGAGAAAGGATTGTTTTTCCTTTATAACTTCCTTGGGCGGTTATAAAACTTTTAAGATAGAGATTACTTTTTAGCTTGCCATTGTACCAGTCCTCAAGTGGTCTTCAACATGTTGGGAGAAGAGAGATCTCTCTTTTTTTTTTTTTCCTTGTGGTGCTGGGAATTGAACCCAGGGCCTTGTGCTTGCAAGGCAAGCGCTCTACCAACTAAGCTATATCCCCAGCCCTTAAATCTCTTTAACATGTTGAAAATGTCTGGATTAAGGACTAAAAGTTGGGGTGAAGGAAAAGGTGATAAACATGCCTTGCAGTAAGAAGATAAAGGAGACCTTATAAAAGGGAGGTCTCAGCTAGAGGTGCTTAAATTTTAAGATTTGTAAGCTTCCACATAGTAATTTAAATGATATGAGTAGATAAAATTCTCACAAGTTACCCTCTGAACAGTGAGTAATAAAAGAAGTCCAAATATGAAATGTTGGAAAACATGGTAGTGACTTTTGGACTAAACAATGTATTTAGTATGTTGTTTGAATTATCCAAGTGAAATCTGAATGTGCATGGTTAATATGCAAATGAATTTCTCAGTTTCAGGAAAAGGAGCCTGGGCTGAAAATATTTAAAATGCACAATTCAGTTAATTTTCATTAACTAGAGATGTACTGTCATGGCCACCAAAAGTGAAAAATATTAAGACTTGGTCTGTTTACCAGGCATGTTGGCACACACCTGTAATCCCAGTGACTCAGAAGACTGAGGCAGTAGGATTATGAGTTTAAAGCCAGCCTCAGCAACTTAATGAGACTCTCTCAAAATAAAAAATAAAGTGGACTGAGGGTATGGCTCAGTAGTGCCAATCCCCAGTCCAAAAAAAAAGAGTTGTTTGCATATATAGGTGTATCTGCACCCACAGATAATGGATAACCCATGGAGAATATGGAAGTAAAAAGAGTAGGAACCAGAATTTAAGAAATGGGCAGTGAGAAAAGAGCACATGATTTTCAGATCTGAAAAGAAACAAAGAGAAATCCACAAAAGCTAAGAAAATAATAAAACTCCCAGAGCGGGGTTTTAGTCAATGGTAGGAGCACTTGCTGAGCATGTTTGAAAGCCCTGCATTGATCCTCAGCACTTCTAAAAAGAAGAAAGTTCACTCCCAAAAGAAAGAAGTGTAAACATGCCAAATGCTATAGAGTGAAGTGAGGAAAAATAATCGGACACCAGATTTTTGTGTTGAAAAGCATTGATTGTCTTTCCACCGTTTTAGTGGAATAATGATTTCAGGGTCAAGGGAAAGAGGGGGTGAGATAGAATAAGTGAGAGGCTTGTCGGAAGATATATAGGGTGATAGAAGGGAAAGAAGTTTGTCAAATGTGTTATATAGAAAAAGGAATGATGATATTCTCTCTTTGTTGGTAGGGTTTGCTGGGGATTGAACCTGGGGTGGTTTAACACTGAGCTTCATCCCCACTTGCTGCCCCCCGCTTTTTTTTCTTTCTTTTTTTTTTTTAATTGGATCTTACTAAGTTGCTGAGACTGGCCTCAAACATGCTATCTCCTGCCTTAGTCTTGGAAGTCTCAGGAATTACCAGCATGCACCACTGTGCCTGGCTATTCTTTGAGACCATATGGATAGAGTAAAACTGAGGCATGGTAGGGATAGTAATTTTGTTTTTGTTTTTCTTTAATAGAAGGGCAAAGCCGGGCACTGTGGCGCACACCTATAATCCAGGCAACTTGGGAGGATCGCGAGTTCAAAGCCAGCCTCAGCAACTTAGCGAGGCCCTAAGCAACTCAGTGAGACCCTGTCTCTAAATAAAATACAAAATAGGGCTGGGGATATGTGGCTCAGTGGCCGTGTGTCCCTGAGTTCAATCCCTGGTTCAAAAAAAAAAATAGAAGGGCAAATTCTGAACAGAAACCGTGCAGAGATTGGTTCAGAATTTTAAGGAGTGTGAGAGTTTGCAAAAGAAATAGGAGAGAGCTGTCTAAAGATAAATAGGCTTGATAAAGACCATTGAGAGCTCAACTGAGATGAGAAGCCAAGAATTCATAGGGACACAATTCTATGGGTTAGGTGGGGGTATTTGTTTTCTTGCAGCTTGCAATTTTATGGCAAAGTATTAAAGAGTTCAATAGGCATATGACCTGTTTGATGATTTGTGTCTTTTAGAGACCCCATCCTTCAACAGCTGAAACAAAAGCTCCAACACCAAAGTTTGATTTACTAGCTTCAAATTTTCCTCCGCTACCTGGCAGTTCATCAAGAATGCCAGGTGAAATAGTTTTGGAGAACAGAATGTCTGATGTTGTTAAAGGTGTCTACAAAGAAAAGGTAATCACTGAAGCATCTAATGTGGTTCTCTCACTTTATGGGACCATGTTTAGGCATTGTTTTCAGGGTTATTATTTAAAATTTTATTTGTACTTAGTGTCTCTATCATGGTTTTCACCTGTAGAGTTTTCAAGATATTTTCATTGTTTTAAAGAGACTTGTAATAAAGCTATATACAAGGTCAATAAAATGTTCTTTGGCTTTTATATGTCTTTAAATTAAATCAGCTTAGTAAGTAGAAGGTCTTGCTTTCACTTAGATATCATATAATTAACCAATGGTGTAAATGAATTCTAAACTAACTTGATAAATAGTGGAGAGTAGATATCAGGAAGTTGTCCTAGCACATCCTACCTTTTTTTTTTTTCTTTTTTCTTTTTTTTTGGCGGCACTGGGGATTGAACCCAGGGCCTTGTGCTTGTGAGGGAGGCACTCTACCAATAGAGCTATATCCCTAGCCCCCTACAATACTTTTGAGTGTAGACCTCTTCGTATCCTAAATCTTTGGATCTCACAAATTTTTCTCATTTTCTGCCTTCAGTTACATTCAACTCCTTAGCTCTTTCTTCTGACATTTATCCTTATATTTTTATGATTAAGATACTTTTACTGCTATCTCACTTTTCAGTTTTAGACATTGTTAAATTTACATTACAGTGCTGGGGTTGTGGCTCAGTGATGGAGCGCTTGCCTAGCATGCGTGAGGCCCTGGGTTTAATCCTCAGCACTGAATAAAAATAAAATAAAGGTATTGTGTCCACCTACAACTAAAACAAAATTTTAAAAAATTTACATTCTAGAGCTAAGGATATAAATAAATAATAGTCTCTTAAATCAATATACAAAGAATTTTCCCATCTTCCAGTATATTGTGCTTCATCGTTTCTGAGATACCATCAATTATAAGATGCCCATTATTTTAGTATCACTAAGAAAAAGGCATCATCAGTTAGACTCAGACATGCAGTTATTTGTAAGCCATATCTCAGAATTACATATTTTTTTTTTATAACTGACACAGTACACTGTGATTATTTCTTTTTTCTTGTACATTCTCAGTGGCCTGCTGTATAGCTGTTTCTTGGACTTCCTTCACCATCATGTTGAAAATTTTCCTTAGTCTCCTTTATTGGATCCCCTATTCTTCTTCCTCTTATTTTATTCTCCTATATTATGACTGGTCACATCTTCCAGAACTTCCTGAATAAGTGGTCCTGAGGTATAAATTTCTAGATTTTACATTCTGTAAATGTTTTTCTGCTCTCATACTTGGTCTGTAGTTCATCTTTTGGTAGTATTCTTTGTAAACAGTTGTTTTCCATTTTCCTCTGTCTGCCCTCATTTAAAAAATATTTTGAAATTTGGTAGCTATTTTATCAATTCTAAGATATATATTTTTTTCGTGTTTTACCATCTTCAAAAATAAGGCTATCCATTAGGTGTGGTAGCCCTTGTTCCCAGCAACATGGGAGATTTGAGGCAGGAGATTGCAAGTTCAAGGCCAGCCTCAGCAACTAAGACCCTTTCTCAAAAAAAAAAAAAAAGTACTGGGTTGGGCGTGGTGGTACACTCCTATAATCCCTGTGGCTCTGGGGGCTGAGGCAGGAAGATCGAAAGTTCAAAGCCCACCTCAGCAACTCAATGAGATCTGTCCTGTCTCTAAATCAAATATAAACAGGGCTGGAGGTTTGACTCAATAGTAAAGCATCCCTGGGTTCAATCCCTGGTACCAAAAAAAAAAAAATTAAATCATGCAGTGTTTTTCTTGGCAGCACATAAAATAATAGTTTCTTTACAGTTAATGACTTCTCAGATTTGGTGAGAGACACACATTTTAAAAGAATAATAATGAAATATACTTCCCCATGTAATCCTAACCTACAACTGTGGGCTGTAAATCCCCCTCAATATTTTTGATATCAGGTATCTCCTTTCTATTTATTGTTCTCCTTCCCCTCTCTTCTGCTTAGATAATGGCTTTGTAATAATAATTTTCTTTTCTAGTTTACTGTTCCGGGTTTGCAGACTTTTTCTGAAAAGGGGTAGATAGTAAATATTTCAGGCTTTGCACACCACTTTCTGTTTTATTTATTTATTTATTTATTTTTGTTTCTTCAACCCTTTATAAACTTAAAAGAAGGACCATACCAAAAGGTTGCAGCTCTTAGTTTGCCCTAAACAACATGATGTGCATTGTGCCCATTCATAAATATCGTATAAATGAAATTGTATGTATTAATTCCACTGTTGATGAAAATTAGAACTTTTTGTTTGTTTGCCATTATAAACAATGCTTTAAAAAATATTCAACTCTTTATGTGAACAAGAACTTCTAAGTATATATAGGAATGAAATTGCTGGGTCATAGGGCATGGTGGTTTTTTGTTGTTGTTGTTGTCTTTCTTTTTTTTTTTTTTTTTTTTTTGCAGTGCTGGGGATTGAACCCCGGGCCTTGTGCTTGGAAGTCAGGCTCTCTACCAGCTGAGCTATATCCCCAGCCCTGTTTCGTTTTTTTAATTAAAAAGGGTCAAGTGTTTGGCATATTTCTCCTCAGAGTTATCTCTTATCTTATAAATTCATGTAAACTTTATATATTCTAGATACTAATCCTTTGTCAGTTGCACATCACAAGTGATCTTTCACTTTAATGATTTATTTTCCTTTAGTGTCTAGGTAAAAACAAGTTCTTAATTTAGAAATCAAGGGATTCTGATTTCTGTAAATTTTAACTTTCTTTGAGGGCATTTAGAGCATATTTTGTTTTTCTCTGGTACTTCATTATGATGTATCTTGATATGGCTCTTTTTTTCATTGGTAGACCCTGTCTGGAAACTCTGATCATTTCATGCTGGGAAATTTCCTTTTTTTTCTTTTTTTTTTTTTTTGTGGGATCCGGGATTTAACCTTTTAATTTAAAGGGAACCCCTTTTTCGGCTAAATTTTTTCCCCCATCCTTTTTACCTTTTTATTTTTTTTTTTTTTTTTTTAATTGGAACCAGGGATTGAACTCAGGGACACTTGGCCACTGAGCCACATCCCCAGCCCTATTTTGTATTTTATTTAGAGACAGGGTCTCACTGAGTTGCTTAGGGCCTCACTAAGTTGCTGAGGCTGGCTTTGAACTCGCGATCCTCCTGCCTCAGCCTCCCGAGTCGCTTGGATTACAGGCGTGCGCCACCACGCCCGGCTCCCAGCCCTATTATTTTTAAAATAAACGATTCTTCGTCCTTTTCTTGAACTCTTAATATGGTATTAGATCTTACAAGTTGAACTTGCATCTTGTTTTAGCTGTCCTAATTTTTATTTTTGTTCTTAACTATATTTTCTACAAAGTTTTCCTTAATACTGCCCTCTAAATATATTGAATATTTTATTTCATCCATCAGTTTTAATTCTAGACCTTGTTTTTGTTACTGTTTGTTTTATTTTAAAATTTTGTGGTAGTTGGGCATAGTGGTACACACCTGTAATTCCAGTAATTCAGGAAGCTGAGGCAGGAGGATGGCAGTTTCCTGGCTGGCCTCAGCCACATAGCAAGACCCTGTCTCAAAATTTAAAAGAGCTGAGGATGTAGCTTAGTAGTAAAGTGCCATGGATTCTAGCCCCATTATTATCAGAAATGCATATATACATTTATTTATTTTGTGGTAAAATATACATACAATATAAAATTACTATCTTAACCATTTTTACTGTATGTGTTTATTAGTGGTTACGCACGTGCACGTTGTTGCATGCCCAGTCTCTAGAATTCATCATGTAAAACTAAAACTGTATATCCATTAAGCTTCTTCCAGTTTCCCTCTACCCTTAATCCTGGCAACTATCATTCTACTTTGTGTTTCTATGAATTGACTACTCTAGGTAACTCAGATAAATGGAATCATACACTACTTGTCTTTTTGACCTGGCTTATTTTAGTTAGCAGAATATTTTCAAGGTTCATCCACTTCGATGCTGTATAAGTACATCATTCCTTGTTGTTTTTGTTTGTTTGGTACTGGAAATTGAACGTTAGGGGTGCTTTTTCACTGCACTAAATCACCAGCACTTTCTTAATTTTGAGACAGGGTCTCACTAAGACAGGGTCTTACTAAGTTGAGGCTGCTCTCAAACTCCTCCTGCCTCAGCCTCCTGAGTCTCTGAGATTACAGGTGTATGCTACCATGCCTGGCACTTCAGTCTTTTAAAAAGAAAAAAAAAAAATCAGTTGAAGAGGGACACAATACCTTTATTTTATTTACTGATTTTTATGTGGACCTGAGATCAAACCCAGTGCCTCAAACATGCAAGGCAAGTGCTCTACCACTGAACCACAACCCCAGCCCTCATTCTTATTATTGTCAACTAATATTCTGATTTTGATTATACCATATTTTCCCCTTTCATCAGTTGATGGACATTTGGGTCATTTTCACTTTTGGGCTATTATAAATGATGCTACTGTGAATGTGCTTATTGGTCGTTTATACATCTTCTTTAGAAAAATGTCTAGATGTAATTTTGAAATATCTTTTTATTTAAGGATAATGAAGACTTGAGAGTTAGTTGCCCAGTGCCTGCAGAGGATGAGCAAACAGACTGCACTTCTGCCCAGCAACTCAATATGAGTACCAGTCCTCCATGTACAGCTGAGCTTCCTGCATTAAGGTACAAGTTTCAGCATAAAAAATCTTCAGCGTTGCTTTTTCTTCTCATGAGTAGTTCAATAGTTCTTGTGTTCTCTACTAAGTCTAAATCTAAACTCTTTCTTCCTTAGCACAATTCAGCAAGAAAAGGATCTGATAGAGGAATCCACTGTTCAGAAGGATGTTCTCAATCAGATGACTATACCAGTTTCTTCCCCAAGCAGTGCAAAGACATCACGGGCAACTACTGCTTCACCAAGTAATAGTAATATAAATGCATCTGGAGCTGTGACCCTACAGGTAACTTGGAAGAGTTTAGTTTTTATTAGAAAAAAATTTTTATAATTTTTAAAACAATTTTTTTTTTCCCACAAAACACTTGCTAGTGCCAGGCACGGTGGCGCACACCTGTAATCCCAGCACTCTGGAGGCTGAGGCAGGAGGATCAGGAGTTCAAAGCCAGCCTCAGCAACTTAGCCAGGCGCTAAGCAACTCAGTGAGACCCTGTCTCTAAATAAAATACAAATTAGGGCTGGGGATGTGGCTTAGTAGCTGAGTGCCCCTGGGTTCAATCCCCAGTACAAAAAAAAAAAAAAAAAAAACACTTGCTAGAGCAAGAGTCATTTCATAAGTAGCTCAAATTAAGACTGGCTACATCTGAAAGAAACTAACGGAATTTAACATCACTATGAAGAGATCGAAAGTTTTAGTCATGTTGAAGAGTGAAGAATTTACTATTCAGTTTCTTTGGATGTTTGGGTTTTTTTAGTTTTCTTTTCTTCTCGTAGTAGAAAAGCATCTCATCCAGGCTTTGGTGAATTTGCCAGTTTGGGGCTAATGTAAAGACATTTGACCCTCTTAAAATTCATTTTGTTGTTTGTGTGGCTCTTAACAAGTCTTTGAAATCCATTGGGGCCACTCCTACCAGAATCAATTTCATAATTTTATGATTGAGAAAATACAGAAGAAGAGAGACAAAAAGTTTACCTATAATCTCTTCAGTGATACAACTGGTAACATTTTAGCACAGCTATTTTGTTATAGGTGAAGAACATTTTATCTTATTTAATGATGATAATTATAATGTTAGAATACTATCATTTCTCCCAAGGTTCTTGTATGTTCCTTCTCAGTGTTCTTTATAGCAAGAGAAGAGGGGGTAGATCCCATTTATTTCATTATATGAATATTTCATTATTATTTTAATTTGTCCTTTCTTGTTAAGCATTTGGATTTTTTTTCTTCCTTTCTTTTTTCCCCAGTACTAGGGATTGAACCCAGGGCCTCATGTGTGCTTGGTAACTGCTCTGCACTGAGCTACATCCCCAGTCCTGTTTATTTTTTATTTTGAAATAGGGTTGGCTACGTTCCTGAGGCTGGCCTCAAACTTACGATCCGCCTGCCTCAGCCTCCTGAGTTGCTGATATTACAGGCATGCACCACCATACCTGGCAACATTTAGATTGTTTCCAGTGCTTTCTTCACTATAAACAATTCTTTTGTGAATATCTTTCTAATGAATTCCTTAAGTAAAATAATTATATTGTAGATAAATTTCTAAGACTCTTTTTTCAACAAACACATTTTTTAAGTTTATACTAATTATTCTAACAGCCTTAATGTATATTAGATATGCACTCTATCTAGTGCTCTTACCTAGAAAGTAACTTACGTTTTTCTTGTACTAGAATGTGTACCATAAGTTCTTGTTTTTGTTTTTGTTTTCCTTATCCCTTCAAAGGAACCTCGAAAGTTAAGTTATGCTGAAGTGTGCCAGAAGCCCCCTAAAGAGCCAGTTCCAGTTCTTGTGCAACCACTACGGGAACTTCGCTCCAATGTTGTATCTCCCACCAAAAATGAAGAGACTGGAGTTCCTGAGAAGTCCATTGAGAAATCACACGAGAAGCCAGAAGCAAGGGCTAGTAAGGATTACTCTGGCTTCCGAGGCAATACCATTCCCAGGGGAGCAGCTGGAAAAATCAGGGAACAGAGACGCCAGTTTAGCCATAGGGCTATACCTCAGGGAGTGACTCGACGTAATGGCAAAGAGCAATATGTGCCACCCAGATCACCAAAGTAAAATCAAAAAAACAAAACTATTCAGAAACTTTCTCTCTTCCCATTAAACTTGAGCCGTGGCTATATTGAACTGTTTTGGAGGGGAGTGGGTAGCCAGGAAGGAAACAAAGTATGTCCTTAAATCATTATGGATTTTGGAGTTGTGAGGAGTAGAATCCCAAAATTCATCTCTAAAGTGATTTTAAAATGCTGGAGGATTCCAATCAGTATAAATACATATATATATATAAATATATATATATACACATATATAAAATATAATTTTTCTATTTTTGTTTTTGATTTTAATTTACAAAGATTTTCTGCCTGGAATCAATTTTGAGGGTTCAGATTTAGCTTGAGAAATTTTAAAAAACAAAACAAAACAAAAAAAAAAACAGTATACATCCTTCAGTATAGGAGATGAGGGAGTGAGAGAAAATATTTTTTGAAGAAGCATTTCTGTAAAAATTAGAAAATACTTTTTTTAAACTATTTAAAGTTTGGCTTGGAGAATGTCATCTCTGATTATATGGCCTTGTGTTGCGGAACAGATCGGTGACTGGGGGTGTCTGTGGGTGTGAGTGTGTGCAAGAGTGATTTAAGCCAAATCTGTTGTCATATTAGTAAATGATTTGAAAACTGAATGTAATACTTGAGTAGATTTTTATTCTAGTTTGAAATTTAGTCTGTCTTTTCGACTATATTAATATTTCATTCAACAGGCTGTTAAGCTCTGATTGTACTTGGAGATGTGACTACCAATCACTTTGATACTCAAGGAAAGAATGGGGACTATTCAAAAAAATTCAGAATTTCATCTTGGACCTGAAGTAGTGATAGGTCAAGAGGTTTAAACTGCCCTGTGATCCATCATCCCACCCCTTTAAGACAAGAAAAGAAACTTTTTTGCTACTTCATTTGTTACTCTTTGTTTTTTGACTACCTACCCCCAAAAGCAAAATAACCAACCACCTACTGAATTGTATGTTTCTATCTGCTTTAATTAGTCCAGTCAAATCATATAACAGTTATAAATTTGAGAATTTAATGTTGAATTATTTTTTCTTCTGTTCACATAGTCAGAATTTTAGGTCCCAGAAAGGTGGGGCAGACTGACCATCCAGTAATATATTTGTTTATTGTTAAAAATGAAACAATGTACTGACTTTTTTAAAGTGTTAAATAGTATAGAAGTAAAGAGAAAATTTTTATAAAGGCATAATTTGGGGGAACTTTTTTCTGTTTACAGTATATTTATCATCTTGCTTCCTCTTCTCAAAAAAAAAACTATATATATGCAGTTTGGAATTCACTGAAACAGCTAGGGATTTTTATAAGGTGATAAAGATGGTTGAATAACATTAATGCAGAATTTCTCAGTGAATAAAGTTGTAGCTGTCACATATTAAATAGGCAAGTTTACATGCTGGTATTTAGAAAATGGCTAAAATATTAAAAACCATGTTGCATTAATCTGTTTTAAGTCATACCATGTTCAGAGTTCTCTGTAGGGTGGGGTTTTATTTTTCTTCTTAGGGATAGTTTGTAACAGGAAGAACTGTCCCTTATGTTAGTGAGTTACATATGTACAAATTGAAACTGTAAATTGTGAACACTGGAAAGCACCATTGTGACATAGAATAAACATCTTAGTAATATATTAAAATGAATGTAAATGGAAGTTAAAATTACATTACTGTGAAAATCATCTTCCAACTCTAAGCTTTGGAGATTTGTATTAGTAGGTGACTGTTAAGAGCTTTGAAAACACTGCACATTTCTGTACAAGCCAGAATTATTATTTCTTTGTAACTTATTATTCAGCTTGGCAGTTGTTATTGATTGATTTGGTGGATTGATAACATGGTATATATTTATGCAGTTTGAAACTTTTCATTTCTACACACACTATTTTTTTTAAATCAGCTTCTAAAAGAAACATACAATAAAACTACCTATGCTGAAATTTGGGGGACGTTTAGGTCCTTTAAAAAATTTTTTTAAAAATAAAGTATTACTAATCATTGGCTTACATCTATGATAAAAATGCTTATTTTGGTGTACTTAGATAATGCTGCAGTTGGTGGAAATGAAACATTTAAAATGTTAACCCCTTGTGAGTGCATTGGACTTAATAAACATTTTATAAAAATCATTTGGTAAGGATTATAAACTTAATTATTGCACTTAATGAAACATTACTTTTTTTTTTTTCTTTTAAACAATGTGTCATAGATGTAGCTTGTTTTACTTGTATGCTTATGTGACTTGTTAGTCCACCAACTTCTAAAATTCTAAAGGGTTGTTTGTTTTCTGCTCTTGGTGATTGAAACCCAAGCATCTCACAGGTTAGGCAAACACTCTATCACTGAGGTATACCTACTACCCCCTAAAGTTTATAATTGAAACACAAGAAAGGAGTTCTTTTTAAAGAAAGCAATCACATTCTTGCTTTTTCTTCAAATGTTACTGAAAGTAAAAAAGTTAAAGACATGACCTTTTTTGAGCACCATGACCATTTTTTATTTCTTATGAAATGTAATTTAATTTGCCTTATTACATCTAATAGTTCCCATTTGATGGGATATATAAGAGTGAATGTGTGAGAGTGGGTGTATATATATATGTAAAATATATATTCACAGAATGTGTTTAGCATTTATTTTATTGAAGCAGATTTAATGTTTGTATTAAGTGATGCCATTGAGTTGTGTGAACCTGTTGGCTTTTTTCCCTGCATTACTCTTAACTGATGAAGGTGGGTGTTAATTATTCTTCAACTATTTATTGCTTCTGTAGATAGAAGAATTGTAATCTCAATTTTTTCTTTTCTTTCTCTTCATCCTTGTGGCCTAACATTTCTTTAAGCTGTTGGAAGCTGAAAGTAGATAGAATTATATTGAATGTATGATACAGTGATCTGCCACAGTTCTTATCTGCATAAAGAACAGAAGTCATACAAGTTGATCACCTTGTACTTCATGTAGAAGGTACATAGAGACATTGGAAAACCTGCCTCCATTTTCTATCCTGATAATTAGGGGTTTTATAATATCTAGGTTCTGTCTCCAATCTTGGTTATCCTACTTTTGCGAAATTCATAGACACTGGCATTTGCAAAAATGATCCATCTAAATTTTTTTTTTTCACCTTCATTTTGAGGGAAGATAGATCTTTCATTGATAGGGACTAGTTACTGTCAGGTGCTTAATTTGCAGGTGATCAGATAATAAAAAGAATTCTAATTTATTTTTGTTTCCTGCAGGGAATGGGGGTGCAGCTCAGTGGCAGAGCACTTGCCTAGCATTAGCACGGCCCTGGGTTTAATCCCCAGCTCTTCAAATTAAAACTAACAAAAAGCAACAATAAAGAAAAACAAATTTATTTTCGGTTTCTAAAGTTCCTTAACTTAGCTTGAATATTGTTTCACATTCCTTTTTCTTTTTAAATAGCCACATTTGCTTTGAAAAAGGTTTAATGATGGAATGTTAGCATCTTCACCTAGTGTAAAGGAGAACAAGAATATTGCTGAAGCAGGAAATAGTATTTAAAAGTTACTGAACATTTTCTCTAGTTTTATTAGTTATGGCCTTAATAATTAGTCTCCTGGCTTAAATGTCCACTGGTTTACCTTGACACAGTTGAAAAACACTGAGGTTGAGTCTCTGATATTTGTATTGGCAATATATATTAACCATATTTAAAAAGTACTAGGTTGGGGTTTTTTTATGGAAAAGATAAAACTCAAAAGAGGGACAGTGTATTCCTTTTGAGGTATTTTTATAAATTCTTAGATATAATATATGATGGATTTTTTTTCTAATTTTTAAAGGTATTTCCTTAAATTTGATGGCCACTAGTTCAAATTTAGATTTTTTTGGCATGTTTTTGTAGCAAGTCTGAGCTTTGAAGAAGACATGTGGACATTTCATTTTCATTAGCTGAATGAAGACATTTTAAGTTGAAATAAATTTTGTTTTCAAGTTGAGAATAAATTCTTTCGAAATTCACCAGATTATTAATAATTTTGTTAATTTTTAAAAGATAAGAACTTTTCATGAATCTATGGTAGACATCTCCTGAAAGTGCAGTGCAGATATCTATCTACAGGCTGGCTGTGTATTAAATGTTTTTATTTTCAGTTTTGTAGCACATAACACAGATTAGTTTATGTAAAAGAATTATCCACATCAATCTTTTTGTTTTTGTTTTTGTTTTCCTTTAATGAAAACCTGTTTAAGGTGTTCCTTGAATGGCATATCTTAAATGTTGGGGGATCAGAACCAGTTATTTGGCTTCTAGTTTATCCATTGCTTAGGTTTGTTCTTCTTGTCAGAACTGTCCCTCCAAAAAAAATGGTGTGACACATGCTCTTGCATAAAATGTTAAATGAGTACATCCTTGTATTTGTATTTGTTTTCAACGTTGCCAAGGTGCTATGGGAAATTAAAGTAACAAAATTAGAAAAAATAATAAAATTATTAAAAAGTAGGACTGGTTTCGTTTTCTTAAGTGCTGGGCAATTTTCAAAAGGGGAGGGAAAAAATCAGGGTAATTAACAATTTTGATTATATTGGAATAGAATATAGCCTGATTTGAATATCTGAGTATCAAATCCAACTAAGGGATTTGGGGACTTTTCAAAGGGAAAGTTTAATGGGGAATTAAAAGAAAATTTAGCTTTTTAGCTCCCCCTCCCCTTACGCAAAACAGAAAAGCTGAGTGGATTGTGGATCCAACAGAAAAGCTGAGTGGATCTCTGGCTTTTGAAGTAATGTTATCTATAAATTAATATGATAGCTTAACTTATATTGAATATACTGTATTGCTAAGAAAAATTTACTATTTTGTGGGGGAGGAGTAGGGGGGAATGAACCTAGGTAGGAGCACTTTACACTGAGCTGAAATATAACCATACCACATAGAATAGAATAATAAGTATTTGCTGGGTGCAGTTGGGCACACATGTAAGCTAAGCACCTTGGGAGGCTAAGCCATGCAGGTCACAAATTTGAGGTCAGCCTCAGCAACAGATCCTATCTAAGAAAGGGGGAAAGAAGGTTTAAAAAAAAAAAAAAGGGTTGGGGAATCTGAGGGTCCGAGGGTGGGGATGTAGCTTAATGGTAGAGTATCCCTAGGTTACATCATCAATTCCTCCAATAAAGTATCTTCAGTTTGTAAACATGTTCAAAGAAACCAGGGCATTTTCACATTCTATACTAGTCCCAAATAAGGACTCTAATGTCTGATGTCGTTAGAAAGCTACACAAACTTTTCTATTTTAAAGTTCAGTTACACAGGGCTGGGGTTGTGGCTCAGTGGTAGCATGCTCGCCTAGCACACGTGAGGCCCTGGGTTCAATCCCCAGCACCACCAAAAAAAAAAAAAAAATTCAGTTAACACAGGTCTTTTAAGATTCTGTACTCCTCTGTTTTCCATTGTATACCTACTGTGTCTGATTTAATGAACCACGTAGTAAGATTCTAGCCCCTCCCAATATTATCTTTGTTTTTCCTTTTTTTGGGGGGGCGGGGGTTGTGCTGGGATGGAACCCAGGAGCAATTTACCACAAACTATATGCCCTGCCTATCTTATCTATCTATTTATTTATTTATTTATTTATTTATTTAGACAGGATGTTGCTTGGTTGCTGAGGCTGGCCTCAAATTTATGATTCTCCTGCCTTAGACTTTCCACTCCCTGGGAATACGGGCATGTGCCACTGCCTCCAGTGGTTATTTGTCTTTCCACACCATTTTTTCTTTTTCTGGCAATGCTGTAGATGAATCCGGGTCTTGAGCATGCTAGGCAAGCACTGTACCAGTGACTGAACTACACTCACATCCCAACTTGCACTTGTATTTTGAATGATGCTTTTAAATTCTAATTTTGTTTTACATTCCACCTTGTGCATAATAAGTAAATACCAGTTTAATCAAAATCAAGGGTGACTTAGCACTGAGGCTAATCATGAAGTATTCAATCAGTATCACATCTATGTTCCATGTAGTTTACTAGGTAGCAAAAATAATATCCCTGCCCATATTGTACTTTCCATGAAAAAGTTAGTATTTGCAAAATAAGAACTGGTTAATATGAAATAATTTAAAAATTGGGGTTTATATTGGATTGGAGTTGGGGAAGGTGCAATGATGGACTCCTTTTCTTGAGATACTGAGAACAGATACCTGAAAGAGGAGTTAATTAGGTTGGGCCCGTCTGTTCCAAAGACAGAAACCAAGCTGGGCGTGGTGGCGCACGCCTGTAACCCCAGCGGCTCAGGAAGCTGAGGCAGGAGGATTGCAAGTTCAAAGCCAGCCTCAGCAAGGACAAGGCGCTAAGCAACTCAGTGAGACCCTGTCTCTAAAAAATACAAAATAGGGCTGGGGATGTGGCTCAGTGGCTGAGTGCCCCTGAGTTCAATCCCTGGTTCCAAACAAAGACAGAAACCATCTGATACATTATGGTGCCGTGGAAAATTCATAGGACTCTGAAGGTCCAGTGTGGATAACACTTCCATTTTCTAAGATGAAGCTAGAGAAAGAGCAAAAACTCAGCTCCTGGGATTTGAAGTGTGTGTATTCCGGAGAACATGGGTGACCAGTTAGGTTAGGCCTGACAATAACAGATGGAGCAGAGTGGGAGATTTGAATTACAAGAGGCCTGCAGTTAACAGGATGTGTATGGATTAGGTAGGGAGGAAAATAAGCTAGTCCTGTGGGGTGCACCTACAGAGTTTGAGGCCATCCTAAGCAACATAGTGACACCATTTCAAAACAAAAAGAAGGGAGGCATCAAAGATGTTGGTGCTAGTTACCATGATTGTATTACATTTCCAAGAACCCTTTTGGGAGGAAAAGATATGAGTAGTTTTGAAATGACAATGCTTTTTTCTGCAGGATTATTTTGTGATCTTAACCCTCGAAAGATTGGGATGGGGACAAAAATAATAACCAAAATCCCTCCAAGTGCAAAAGTTAATCTCTAGTAATAGAATTTAACTAGGTAACAAATTTTTTTCAGGTAATTTAAAAAGTGACTGTTAGGGACAGTGCTAAACAAATATATTTGGTTTTTATCTATCCCCCTTTCTCTTTGCATCTTGGTTTTCATTTTATGGAACTGGGAGTGAACCCAGGGTCTGACACATGCTAGGCAAGGGTTCTACCACTGAGCCATATCCCCAGCCCAATTTTTGCATCCTTTATCTAAGTGGTAATCCTCTTTCCCACTTGGACAATCTCTACCAACCATGTGCTAAAATTTAACAATTTCATTTAAGATTTATAATGTTGCTAGACTTCAACAGTAAGGTTAGCCACTGTAGAGGAAGCTTTAAACTTTTCATGACCAGAAGAAAACATTTGTTGACTTGACATTTTCCTGGATCTCTAAAAGACTGATAATTCGTGCTTATTTCAGCAAACCAAGTGTGAATTAGAAGTCATGTAACACTAATAAATATGACTTGAAGGTTATAGAACTTGCATGTCTATCAATCCTTTTCCCTCATCTGTTTTTGTTTTGTGGTACTGAGGATTGAACCCAGGGGCGTTCTATTGAGCTAGATCCCCAACCCTTATTTTTTGAGATAACTTTCCTAAGTTGCCAAGGCTCATTGAAAAGTTACAATCCTCCTGCCTCAGCCTCCTGAGTACCTGTGATTGTAGATGTGTGCTGGCCCCAAGTTGAATCTTGGTCAGTATGACTAGGTAGAGAAAGAAGGGGCATGCTAGCCCAAGTGAGTAAAGGCAAAGAGACATAACAAATGTAAAATTAAGCATAGTAGTTTGGAATGGGTGGAGCATAGGTTTTAATACAACATGGTAATAGAAAAGTTGAAGTGTTTCAGGGTAGTCAGGTCGTCAGTTGCATGCTAAGAAAATGAGTTTTCACTTGATTCTATAGAGAATGCAGAACCATAGGAAGTCTTTAATCAGAGGATGAATATGTACTTGAAATTGAATGATGAGATTCTGTCCAAAATATTATTATGTCTTTAATATTTTTTTAGATGTTGATGGATCTTTATTATTTATATGTGGTGCTGAGAATTGAGCCCAGTGCCTCACACATGCTAGGCAAGCACTCTACAACTGATCCACAACCCCAGCTCCTAATTATTATGTCTTAGTGGTGGAACTCTACCACCTAAAATATATTGCTATATTTGGGAGAAATAAAGACTGAAAGAAACAACTTAGATTGAAATACAGAAACTGATATTTTTAATTTCAAAATTACTATAGATTGCTGATAGACACATCTACAGTAAATGTACCAATTGATGGGAATAATACCAACTTCAAGATGATAGATACCTTTTAACCATTCTTAGGAATGGAGGAAGGGAGATGAATAACAGAGATGCATGCCTAGGGCCTTTTACTACATAATGTGGAAGTTTTGTAGGAGAAATGATGAAAACTATTTGTTAAATGCTGGTGGTAAAATGGATACACAGAAGCCAGGCATGGTGGCACACACCTGTAATCCCAGCGACTTGGGAGGCTGAGACAGGAGAATCACAGGCCAGCCTCAGTAAATTAATGAGGCCCTAAACCACTTAGTGAGATCCTGTCTGAAAATAAAAAGAACTGAGACTGTAGCTCAGTGGTAAAGCACTCTTGGATTCAATCCCTAGTACCCACCTCCCACCCCACCCCCCAAAAAAAGAATTGGTACACAAGTGTAATTCTCTACATTTGGAAATGTTTTGAAATAATTTGTAAAAATGAAGGGGACTTCTGGTTTCCAATCTGGCATGTAGGAACATTGGAAGTTGCCATATATTATCCTAACAAGTGAAAAATTAGTATTTCTTAGGACCCTAAGAGAATTGAAGTCACAGGGCAAAATATTGCTTCCAAAATTGAAAAGCCAATACAAAGATTCACAATGCACTTCAGCAGAAACCCATGAGTAGGTAGCAGTGCTGGGGCAAAGTTCTTAACTGCTACTGATGAATTGCTGGAGGCTCTGTGGACAAGTCTGAAAGATAACTCCGGGGTAAACTAATCATTGAGGTTCCCCACTTCTATGAGTTTTGCCTCCTTATCAAGTTCTCATAATATCAGGGAGGAAATCCCCTTCTCCCAGGGAAGGCAAAAGGAACCATTCATTTCAAAATATGCCAGAGCATCCTGTTTTTACTAAGGTCTGCCCTCAGGAAAATTGTTAACCACAGCCTAACTTGTTGGGGTTTTATCAGAGTTTAAATGACCTGGGGTGGGGGAGGAAATGCAACTCCAACCAGCTCTAACTTTCCACGTGAAGACAGGTAACACCCAACTCCAGCTCACGCAAAAAATTATGCCCCAAATCAGATGGTATCAGAGAAATACAAATTCAAATGAAATACATCTGTACCTATTAGCCCAAATCTAGAACAATTAACAACACCAAGTGTTGTGAAATAACAAACTCATTCATTGCTGGTGGGAATGCAAAATGGTACAGCCATTTTGGAAGATGGCAGTTTCCTACAAAATAAAATGTATTCCCACCATATGATTCCACAGTTGTGCTCCTTGGTAGCTGCCTGAAGAAGTTGAAAGCTTACATCCACAAGAAAACCTGCACACAGATGTTTGCAGCAGCTTCATTCATAATTGCCAAAACTTGGAAGCAAGTAACATTTCTTCAGTGAAGAGATAAATGATCTTGATACATCCAGACAATAGAACTCTTCATAATAAATGAGCTATCAAGCTGTGCTAAGACATGGAGGAGGGCTGGGATGTAGCTCGGTGGTAGAGTGCTTGCATAAGATGTGTCCGACTGGGTTCAATCCCCAATGCCACTTTAAAAAACGAAGGAAGGAAATGTAAATGTTTATTACTAAGGGAAAGAAACAACCAGTCTGAAAAGGATCTTCACTGTATGACTATGGAAATGGTAAAACTACGAAAATCGTAAAAAAAAAAAAAAAAAAATCAGTGGTTGCTAGGGGTTAAGAGAAGGCAGAGATGAATAGGTGGAGTACAGATTTTTTGAGTAATAAAATGATAGTATAATTTGGCTATATGATACTATAGTGTGTATATATGTCATTATATATTTGTCCAAACTCATAGAACATACAGCATCAAGAAGGAACCCTAATATAAACTACATGCATCAGGTAATAATACAGATGCAATTGTAATGAATGTACTACTCTGGTTGATAATGAGAAGGGCTATGTATGTGTAGGGGGACGGAGTAGATGGGAAAAGTCTCCCTTCATCTCAATTTTGTGAACCTAAAACTACTGAAAGAAATTTTTAAAAAGAAGGAAATTCTGACATGCTGCAGCATAAAATGACCTTTGAGGGCATTATACTAAGTGAAATAAGTCAAAAAAGAACAAAATACTGTGATTCTACTTACATGAAGTATCTGAAGTAGTCATAGTCACAGAGACAAAAAAATAGAATGGTGTTTGCCAGGGGCCTGGTGGGAGGAATAGAGTTATTTTTTTAATGGGTACAGAATTTAGTTTGCAACATGACAAAGTTCTGGAGATAGATGGTGGTGATGGTTTTAAACAATATCAATTTACTTAACACTACCGAACTATACACTTAAAAGTGGTTAAGTACAAGTAGGTTGTAGCTCAGTAGTAAAGTACATGTTTAACATATGCAAGACCCTGGACTCAATCCCCAACACTGCAAACAATTGAAAAAACAAAATGACTAGACGGCTTGGGAAGCTGAGGATCTTGAGTTCACAGCCAGTCTCAGCAACTTAGCAAGGCTTCAAGCAACTCAGTGAGACCCTGAGTCTCACAAAAAAGTGACTAGGGTCTGGCATGGTAGTACATGCTTAAAAACCATTTAGGACAAGCTGAGTGCGGTGGCGCATGCCTGTAATCCCAGCACCTGTGAGGCTGAGTCAGGAGGATTGCGAGTTCAAAGCCAGCCTCAGCAACTTAGCGAGGCCCTAAGCAACTCAGTGAGACCCTGTCTCTAAATAAAATACAAAATAGGGCTGGGGATGTGGCTCAGTGGCTGAGTGCCCCTGAGTTCAATCCCTGGTTCAAAAATAAACAAACAAATAAAAAATAAAAAACCATTTAGGACAATAAATTTAATGTTATATGTATTTTGCCACAAACACTTCTTTTCTTTTTTTTTTTTTTTTTTATGGTACTGGGGATTAAACTCAGAGGGGTTTAACTAACACTGATCCACATCCCCAGTCCTTTTATTTTTTATTTTTGGGAGTACTAGGGATTGATCTCAGGGGCACTCAACCACTGAGCCACATCCCCAGCCCTATTTTGTATTTTATTTAGGGACAGGGTCTCACTGAGTTGCTTAGGGCCTCACTTTTATTGAGGTTGGCTTTGAAATCTCAGTTCTCCTGCTTCAGCCTGCCGAGCCACTGGGATTACAGGCATGTGCCACCATACCTGGCTTTATTTTTTGTTTTGAGGCAGGGTTCCGCTAATTTGCTGAGACTGGCCTCTAAAATACACTGGCATTAAATATTCTGAAAAGAGAAGCAGAAGAAAAAGGAGAAATGTTTTTAAAAGGATGTTCAAGATATGGGCCACATAGATTAAATGTCTTAAAGGTCCATTGAACTTCATTCACAATTAGGCACTTAGTGGTAACTATTACCAAACACATTCAACAGAGTATGAGTGGAAGCTCATCAGATTGAAAATAGATTGGAAAACAAGTAGAGGGAGGCTAGTGGTTGACTTGAAATACTTAATCAGTCTTCTTACCCTAGCTCCTGTCTTTCCATCTCTTCTTTCTCCCAATTTTTCATTCCTAGGCCACAACTGCAAGCTGTTTATTGATTTCCTTTTCTTTCTGTTTTGTTTTTGGTTTTGTTTTGGGGTTTTGTTTGTTTGTTTTTGTTTTTGTTTTGGGTAACAGGGATTAAATCTAGGGCACTAAACCAGAGCCATAGCCCTGGTCCTTTTTTTAATTTTAACCTTTATTTTGAGACAAGGCCTCCCTAAGTTGTTGAGACTGGCTTTGAACTTGTAATCCTCCTGCCTCAGCCTCCTGAGCCACTAGGATTATAGGCAGGCACCACTGTGCCCAGCTAGCATTTTTTTGCACAGGCAGAAAAAACTGACCAGAGCAGTTAAGTGTTTATGGGTCGCTGCAGCCACTTCCAGATGAGGTGAGAATTCTCTTCTCCAGTGTCTACCAAGTTAATCACTCCATGCAACAGGACAGATTACCCTTAGTAATTCTAGGCTTTCATTATGATGCTTACTTATATCTTATTATCCCCAGAGAAAAACAGACATATAACTCCCAGCATTCATACATAAAAATTTAGGGATTCTTTACCTGTTATTGCTAAGATTTTATTTACTTGATTCCTAATATGTTTTTAGATTTTTTCATGTGTTTATTAATCAGTTATTGTTTATTTTCCATTAGTTTTTGTTTATTTATTTATTTATTTTTATGGAGCCAGGGATCGACCTCAGGCCCTTGTACATGCTAGGTAAGTGCTCTACTGTAATAGGAACCTAGACGCCGCATTTGTTAAAAGCATGGACTCTTCACTTGGGCCTGCAGATGTTTGATTTGATGGGCAATTAAAGCAGGATTTTTGCCTTTCTTTTTCTTTCTTTTTTTTTCTATTTTCTTTCTTTTGGTGGCACTAGGAATTGAACCCAGGTATGCTGTACCACTGAGCCACATCACCAGTCCTTTTTATTTATTTTGTTATTTTGAGACAGGGTCCCAGTAAGTTGAACAGGCTGGCCTCAAATTTGCAATCCTCAGGTCTCAGCCTCCCCAGTTGCTCGGTTAATAGGCATGTGCCACCACATCGAATCTGCCTCCACTTTGTATTTGCATCTGTGTCCTCTTAAACTTTGAATCAGATTCCTTTTCAACTCTGCATGTAGACATGCTAATCATTTAAAGAACATTGGTCTAAAGCTTGTAATCCTCCCCCCTTGAAGGCTGAAGGCACCAAGAAAAGAGTAAGTAAGGTATTTTCAAGATTTGCATGGATTTCATAATCAAAAAATAGTCAATTGCCAGATGCCATCCTGTTCAAAGACCCCTGGTGAGGCACTTAGAATTGTCTAGTTATTGCCCTAAACCTGAAGGCCTAACTCCATTTGCCTTTCCGACTTGTCCTTTTCTGAGTCATTCTCTCCTGCATTTACCTTAGATTCCAGGAACAGATCTCATCAATAAATGTCCTATGACAAAAGTTGAAACTACCCAAGGCAATAGCAACTTCCAGTGCCTGATAATGATCAACCAGACCACAGATTGACCAAGACTGCTTAAATATGCATGCTTTTTAGTATTATTTCTTCCCATTTAATTTTTGAGGCCTAAGACTCCTGCACATTACTACTAAGCTAGATCCCCAGCTCCTAATTTGTATGTATCTTGTAGTTTAAATTTTTTTTTTTTTTTTGAACCAGGGATTGAACTCAGGGACACTCGGCCACTGAGCCACATCCCCAGCCCTATTTTGTATTTTATTTAGAGACAGGGTCTCATTGAGTTGCTTAGGGCCTCGCTAAGTTGCTGAGGCTGGCTTTGAACTCGTGATCCTCCTGACTCAGCCTCCCAAGTCGCTTGGATTACAGGCGTGCGCCACCACGCCCGGCTTTAAATTTTTTTTGAGGTCAACCTTTTCTAGTGTGGCTTGCCCAGGAAGTCTTTCCTATCATGAAGTTATTAAATATTTTTCTCTATTTTCTTCTAGTACTATAATAATTTTGCTTTTAAATGCATTCAGAATTAATTTTAGTGTATCATAAAAATTTAACTTTTTTTTTCTAAATAAATTTGTTCCAAAAGCATTTGTTGACTACAATTGTATCCCTTTATCCTGGGGGAATACATGCCAACCCTACAAATGCTGGATTTTTTTCCCCCTATATATACATACCTAGGATAACATTTAATTTATAAATTAAGCAGTTAGAAATTAATAACAGTCCAGCATGGTGGCGCATGCCTGTAATCCCAGCAGCTTGGGAGGCTGAGTCAGGAGGATCGCGAGTTCAAAGCCAGCCTCAGCAACTTAGCGAGGCCCTAAGCAACTCAGTGAGACCCTGTCTCTAAATAAAATACAAAATAGGGCTGGGGATGTGACTCAGTGGCCGAGTGTCCCTGAGTTCAATCCCTGGTTCAAAAAAAAAACCAAAAAAAAACAGGGCTGGGGATGTGGCGCAGTGGTCAAATACCCCTGGGTTCAATCCCTGGATCCGAAAAAAAGGAAAAAGGGGGCCCGGGTTGTGGCCACTCAATGGTAGAGTGCTTGCCAAGCATGTGTGAGGCACTGGGTTTGATTCTCAGCACTGCGTATAAATAAATGAATAAATAAAAGTCTATCAACATCTAAAAAAATACACTAAAAAATAAAGTAAATAGTACTGGGGATGTAGCTTGGTGTTAGAGCATTTGCTAACATGTGTAAAACCCTGGGTTCAATCCCCAGTACTGAAAAAAATTTTAATGACTAATAACAAAATAGAACAATTGTTAAGTTATGTACATAATTTCTCAAAATATCTTACTGTACTTACCTCTTTGTGTGATGGTATGTGATATAGTGTCCATGTATGAGAGTAAGTGAGGTGAACATCATAGGCGCTGTGATATAGCATTGGGCTGCTATTGACTTTCTCATGATATGTCAGAAGGGCCATCTACTTTGGGTGATCCTGGATCTTGGAGCCCTGACAATGTCAGTAGTTGGATGTCAGAAGTAGGTGATACTGAAGGTTGGGGATTCTCAATAATTAAAAGG
Source organism: Glaucomys volans (assembly GCA_020662805.1). Classification (NCBI taxonomy): domain Eukaryota; kingdom Metazoa; phylum Chordata; class Mammalia; order Rodentia; family Sciuridae; genus Glaucomys; species Glaucomys volans. The sequence continues at coordinate 351,463 of JAJEJO010049634.1, forward strand.
TTTTTATTTGTTTATTTTTGACAAAACTTTTTGGAAGAATATTATAATCAAAAGTTGTTGTCTTGCCGGCAGGAGGATCTGAGGCAGGAGGATCGCGAGTTCAAAGCCATCCTCAGCAATTTAGTGAGGCCCTAAGCAATTCAGTGAGACCCTGTCTCTAAATAAAATACAAAAAAGGGCTGGAGATGCGGCTCAGTGGTTAATGGCTCCTGGCTTTAATCCCCAGTACAGAAAACAAAAAGTTATCTATTGCTGGGTGTTGTAGTGCATGCCTTTAATACTAGGGACTTGGGGCTGGGGTTGTAGCTCAGTAGTAGAGTGCTTGCCTAGCACGTGTGAGGCACTGGGTTCAATCCTCAGCACCATATAAAAATAAATTAGAGGGGCTGGGGATATAGCTCGGTTGGTAGAGTGCCTGCCTCACAAGCACAAGGCCCTGGGTTCAATCCCCAGCACCGCAAAATAAATAAATACATAAATAAATAAATAAATAAATAATAAATTAGAGGTGTTGTGTCCATCTGTAACTCAAACATCAAAAAAATAAATAAATAATTTAAAAAAATACTAGCGACTCAAGAGGCTGAAGCAGGAGGATCACAAATTTGATCACAAATTCAGCAACTTAGCTCTAAGCAACTTAGTGAGATCCTGTCTCAAATAAAAAGGACTGGGGAAATTACCATACCTAGTACCTCCCCACCCCACCCCACAAAAAAAAATTCCTGTTTTTTTGTTTTGTTTTTGTAGTATTGGGGTTGAAACCCACGGGTGCTATACCATTGAGCTTCATCGCCAGCCCTTTAGAAACTTTGAGACAGGGTCTTGTGAAGTTGCCAAGTCTGGCCTTGAACTTACTTTTTTTTGTCTCCTTTTGCAGGGTGGGTGATTGAATGCAGTACTTTTACCACTGAGCTATATCCCCAGCCCTTTTTATTTTGAGGGAGGGTCTCACTAAATTGCCTAGGCTGGCCTTGAACTTATGATCCTCCTGCCTCAGCCTCCTGAGTAGCTGGGATTACAGGCATGTCCTACCATGCCCAGTTGTTGTCTCTGTTTTTAATTTATCAAAGTGTTGCTGAGACAGTAATGCTTCAGTGACCACACAGTTGATTTTAATGCTACATTCCACCTGACAATTATATTCCATAATTTTGTCCTGTAATGTCTATGCAATTCAAAACACTTAAGTAAATTTCAGTAATGACTGCATTGCTGATTCTGTTAGTTTCTTTTTCTTCATCTTCTTCCTCTCTAGATGACTCAACAAGTTCTTCCAGTTCCTCATTTGTCAGTACTTCTCCATAGCCTTCAATGTGTTTTTCCACTTCTTGTTTTTTGGGTTTTGGGGGTTTTTTTTGGTACTAGGGATTGAACCCAGGGGCACTTTGCCACTGAGCCACATCCCCAGCTCTGTTTTGTATTTTATTTGGAGATAGGGTCTCAGTGAGTTGCTTAGGGCCTCGCTAAGTTGCTGAGACAGGCTTTGAACTCACGATCCTCCTCTCCTGCCTCAGCCTCCCAAATGCTGGGATTACAGGCGTGTACCACCATGCCCGGCTTGTTTTTCTACTTCTTTATCAAGCATGTTGACAAACCCTTCTCCATCTACTTGCCCTACTACATGAATGATTTTTCTAACTTCTCCAAGGATCCCTAGGAATCCTTGAAAATCATTCATGACTTCACTCCATATGTTCTTCCAGCGGGTATTTACAGTTTCAAGTTTTAATTCACTCATTGCAGGTTTTTTTTTTTTTTTTTTTTTTTGGAACTAGGGATTGAACTCAGGGACACTCGGCCACTGAGCCACATCCCCAGCCCTATTTTGTGTTTTTATTTAGAGACAGGGTCTCACTGAGTTGCTTAGGGCCTCTCTAAGTTGCTGAGGCTGGCTTTGAACTCACGATCCTCCTGCCTCAGCCTCCCAAGTCGCTTGGATTACAGGTGTGCGCCACCGCGCCCGGCTACTCATTGCAGTTTTGATGAATGCTAATACATGAGCAATTAGTGAATAGTTTCCATCCAGCATTACATTATGTCCAGATTAGGGGCTGTATTGATTGCTGGTCAAATGTGATCAAATATCAGGCTGGTATATAGGACCTTAACAAATTGAATACCTTAGTCCTCCTTATTCTTGGGGGACACTTTCCAAGACCCACAATGGATGCCTAAAACCATGCATAGTACCAAACGCTATATACAAGTACTGTGATATCATCACAGTCTATTGATAGCCAAGATGGTCACTAAGTGGCTAATGAAGAGGTAGCATATACAGCAAGGATACAATGGACAAACAGAGGATGATTCACATACAGGATGGGATGAAGTGGGACAACCTGAAATTTCATCATACTATTCAGAAAGGCATACAATTTAAAACTAATTGCTTCTAGAATCTTCCATTTAATATTTTCAGACAGAAATTGACCATGGATAACAAACTTCAGAAAATGCAACCTCTTATAAAGAGGGACTGCCAACAATGAGGTTGTATTGGAAGTGAAAAAGAAAACCTTGACATTTTCATTTTCATAGCATGTTGCTTTGTTATGGTGAGGTTGCAATAAGTCACCACGTCAGTCTTGAAGCAGGAGATGGAACATTTATTCACCAGCTCGTGGACCACAGATTCACCAGCTGGTGGGATGGAGGGCAGGTTGCAGGTTGGTACTCTCGACCCTCTTCAGAAATTAGTAAAGCATGTCAATACATTAATCATAAGTGACTATTGCTGATTCAAAATCAAAATCACAAACAAAAATCATGAGATCTAAAATCATAAGCAGAAGGGGAAGTGGATCAAAACAACCCTAGTTGAGTGCAAGTTAAAGAATGGTTACTAAATTCTAGACAAACATTATTTGGGGGCTGGGGTTGTGGCTCAGGGGCGGAGAGCTCGCCTAGCACACGTGAGGCCCTGGGTTCAATCCTCAGCACCACATAAAAATAAAATAAAGGTATTGTGTCCACCAAAAAATAAATATATATATATTTTTTTTACCAAAAAAACACATTATTTGGCATTCTATGCAGTTAGGGTACATTGCACATGTACAGTTATGAGAATTGCCATTTTGGGGCTGGGGTTGGGGCTCAGTGGTAGAGGGTTCGCCTAGCACATGTGAGGCCCTGGATTCGATCCTCAACACCACATAAAAGTAAAATAAAGGTATTGTGCCCATCTACAACTAAAAAAAAAGAAATATATATATATGTATATATATATACATTGCCAATTGCCATTTTGTGTTGCCAAATATGCTATACTAAGCAACTGTTGGTGGGTACAGAGGTCGGGTGTTCCCATGGGAGAAGCATTTCTTACATGACATAGAATCTCAGGGTAAAATGGAGTCTTTTTGGTCATTGACCATACAACCTGGCCCATAACATTCCCCCCTTTTCTTTTCTTTATTTTTTATTGGTTCTTTTTAATTATACATGACAGTAGAACTCATTTTGATATAATTATAGAGCAGGGAATATATCTTTTCTTTTTCACAATGTAGATTCACACAATTCATATAATCTTACATATACATAGGGTAATACTGTCCGTCTCAGTCTATTATCTTTCCTTCCCCAAACCCCTCTGGTCCCATTTTCTTCTACACCCCCCTTTTCTAGAAGCAATTATACCTTTGTTTTACCTTCTGAATTAGGTAACGGGTTGTAATGGCCATGCATATACATAAGTTGACGGACAAAATATGTTGTTTTAGCAGCTCGGGCCTTATAGCATAGCCTGAGTAAGAGAAAAAGCATGATTAACATTTTTTAAGTCTTATCTTTAGAAGGTGGTTGGAGTCTCTGAGGGCTGTCCATTCTTCTGTAGGCTGTCCATTCTTTTGTTGTCTCCACTCAGATGTGATGAATCCATGCTGTAAGTAAGGTCCCCTCCAGCTGGGTGTTAGGTCTTCTTTCTGGAACCGTTTGATGTAGATGTAGTCTCCTGGCTGGAATGGGTGTTGAAAATCAGTAGGGATGGTTCTCTCAAAGGAATTTCTCTAAGTAGAAACTGTTGGAGAGACTTAGCAACAGGTTGAGCAGGAGCAGGTTATCTTGGTAAGGGCAGAGGGCTCTGGAGGCATTAACATTTTTTTTTTTTTTTTTTGGACCCGGGGATTGAACTCAGGGACACTCGGCCACTGAGCCACATCCCCAGCCCTATTTTGTATTTTATTTAGAGACAGGGTCTCACTGAGTTGCTTGGGGCCTCGCTAAGTTGCTGATGCTGGCTTTGAACTCGCGATCCTCCTGACTCAGCCTCCCAAGTCGCTTGGATTACAGGCGTGCGCCACCGCGCCCGGCTGCATTAACATTTTAATCCCCAGAGGTGGTCTCCAACTTTCTGAACCCAAACGAGCCTTCATTTTTCTATCTGACCTGATTACCTATCTACATTGACTGTCTTTAATTCTTGTTTTATTCCCCCCTCTAATTTTAGGGACCTCTTACTGCTATAAGGAAAATGGTGATGATCACTTGTGCTTCTTCAAGCTGAGAGGGGGTGGCGGGGAGTGGGGCAAGCAATTTGGAGTCTCCTTTTAGAAATCGGGTTGTTTGAGGGTTTTACAGTAAAATTTTTTTGGGTTTTTTTTTGTTTTTTTTTTTTTTAACCAGGGATTGAACTCAGGGACACTCGGCCACTGAGCCACATCCCCAGCCCTATTTTGTATTTTATTTAGAGACAGGGCCTCGCTAAGTTGCTGAGGCTGGCTTTGAACTCTCGATCCTCCTGACTCATCCTCCTGAGTCGCTTGGATTATAGGCCTGTGCCACCACGCCCAGCTTACATTAAAATTCTTATTTGGGAAGAACAGGTTGTAAAGTGTCTGGAGAAGTTGCTTCTATGAAAGAAACAAAAAGACATGAGTATTGAAATGAGATTAATACAAAATGTTGCAGCATGTGGAACATATCAATGAATATCACAAAGATGATAGAAATCAATAATCTCTTATCAGGAAGTGGAAGAGTTGGGAATTTGTCCCCATGACAAGGCCTAATAAAGCCTAACTAACATTGCCAGAATTATCAGGAATGTAAGCACAACATTTAGTTAAGTTACTTAATTTCATCTGATTTTTGTAAAATATCTTTTTTATTGGCATGACCTCTGTGCTTATTAGAGATCCCTATATTTTTGTTATTTAGGGCTACATAATCATACCAGCAAATGTTGATTAAGCCTACCTGTGTAGGAAGTTAGGATAATCTGTAAGCCTTAAATTGACTAAAAACTGACTCTGGCAGTCTCTCGAAAGTTATCAGGCATTCCCACCTAAGAATCTCTTTTTTGTAGCCTCCAGTCTTATTTATTCTTGGGGGGCTAACCCAACCCAAGTGTACATCTTTTTTTTTTTTTTTTTTAGTTGTAGGTGGACACAATACCTTTATCTTATTTTTATGTAGTGCTGAGGATCAAATGCAGGACTAGAAGAGTGTGCTACCACTGAGCCACAACCCCAGCCCATGTGTACATCTTAAATTACACTAAAATAACTATTGGGGGCCCTGGGGATATAGCTCAGTTGGTAGAGTGCTTGCCTTGCAAGCACAAGGCCCTGGGTTTGACCCCCAGCACCGCCAAAAAAAAAAAATATTGGATTTTTTTAAATGACCGTGTTTTGGTTTTAACTGTTTTTGCTAGGTGTTTAAGATCAAGGTGGTCAATTGACCTTGTTCCTATCTATTGTTAAGAGTCAACTGAGTTCCCCAGGGGATCACTCTCGAAGAACTTATGAGCAGCCTTTTAGCTCCACAGTGCCATCCACCAGGATAAGTCATGATCTCGATGACCATGTGGCTTCCCTTGAAAGCATCAGAGATGTCTCCCTTTTCCAATGACTTTCCTCTTTTGCAGTATGTGCACTAATTGGCTTTCTTTTTCTAAGATCCCAGTAACCTCCCTGACTGGGAGGTCATGCCAGCCAGAGTTGTAAAGTTCTTCCCCTTGTTCCTTGGGTTCAAGCTGACTCAGAGGGCAAGAGCCAAATAGTGGTTTTCTTGGCCCCTTTATTTTAAAGTTAATCTTTAAACCTTGATCTTAAACATCTAGTAAGCTAGTCCTACTAGTCATCGTTATTTTTACCCTTTAATTAACTATCTGTCTATAGATGATGGCTTAATATACTTTTGTAAGGTACTAACAGAGGGTAGTTACATTTACAAGGAAAGTTTAAAGTGAAACTGACAAGAATAAAAACATTCAGTTTGTACATAATTCTAAAACTTGGCTGAGTTATACAATATATCCCCTGTTTGAGATCAAAATTAATCTTTTGAATATAACTTTAGATGAGCTGAAGTTTGGCCTATTTTGGAGTCATTTTAACATGTAGTAAGGTGGGAGGCAGAGCCTTATGTCAAGTAAGGTGGGGCTCTTTACAAATCCTAGGCAAAGTTTTCTAGTTCTGAAACTGATCTCTGCCTCTTTTTTTATTTTTTATTTTTTTATTTTTTTATTTTTGGTACTGGGGATTGAACCCAGGGGCACTCCACCACTGAGCCACATCCCCAGCCCTATTTTGTGTTTTATTTAGAGACAGGGTCTCACTGAGTTGCTCAGGGCCTCGCAAGTTGCTGAGGCTGGCTTTGAACTCGCGATCCTCCTGCCTCAGCCTCAGCCTCCCAAGTGCTGGGATTACAGGCGTGCGCCACGACATCCGGCTGCCTCTTTTTTAAAAAAAATATTTTTTAAATGTTGATGGACCTTTATTTTATTCATTTATGTATATGTGGTGCTTGTGATGGACTGACAGATTCGGCTTATGGAAATGTTATAGGCCAGGCTATATGGGCAATGACTAAACAGACTCCATTTTGCTCTGAAACTCCATGTTATATAGGAAATACTTCTCCCATGGGAACACCCCACCTCTGTACCCCTCATCAGTTACTTAGCATGACATGTTTAGCCATACAAATGACAATTCTTGTATGATGAAAAATTGTTCTTTTGATTCCTGTTTCTCCTAAACAATGCACCATGTGAACGGTGATGTCAACAATGATTGTGTGGATGTTAGTAACCATTCTTTAGTTTCTACCTTGGTAGGGTCATTTTGACCCACTTTCCCCTCTCCTGATGATTTCATGATGTTAGTTTGTAATTTCGAATCATCACACTTATGATTGGTGTGATTTATGGTATAAGAACCCCTGCAACCCTATGGTCGGGGTTGTTCTCCCAATAGCCATTTTTGGGGCATTGTGTGAGACAGTCAGCTGACCAGCTTAATAAAGACTGTCAAATTTGGACTTCTCAGTGGTGATCGGTCTGATCTTAAGTTGCGCCCCAGCCCCATAACAGTGTTGAGAATCAAACCCAGTGCCTCAAACATGCTAGACAAGCACTCTACCACTAAGCCACAATCCCCAGACCTCTGCCTCTTTTTAAAATATCATTTAATAAAGTTTTTATATGTTGTTTCCTGAGTATATATGAACGTTAGCTAACATAGTATAACATTATATTTAAAACATGAATCAAAGAAAGGCTAAGAGAGCTTTTAACTCTCCATTTGTGTGGAAACAGGTTTTTATTATTAACCTTTAAGCACATCAGGCTCTCATTATCTTTTTTAAAAAATATTTTTAGTTATAGACGGAGACAATGCCTTCATTTATTTATGTGGTGCTGAGAATCGAACCCAGTGCTTCGCACATGCAAGGCAAGTGCTCTACCACTGAGCTACAACCCCAGCCCCACGGGGATATAAAAATTTAAACATATTTTAAAAGATAAGGAGAGGAGCCGGGTGCGGTGGTGCACGCCTGTAATCCCAGCACTTGGGAGGCTGAGGCAGGAGGATCGCGAGTTCAAAGCCAGCCTCAGCAACTTAGCGAGGCCCTAAGCAAATCAGTGAGACCCTGTCTCTAAATAAAATACAAAATAGGGCTGGGGATGTGGCTCTGTGGTCGAGTGCCCTGGGTTCAATCCCCAGTACCAAAAAAAAAAAAAAAAAATATGGCAGGTAATATTGGTTTTTGTTTTTAACAACGAATGAGCTCTTCATCTTATGCACTAGCCAGGCTTTATCAGAAGGCCTGCAGCAGTGTCACATAGCACTCAAGTTAATTTCCATTTCCATGATTCATGCCCTGGTGTTTCCTTTGCACTATCAATGCAGGTTCTTCTGCGCATTTTCTTACAGCAGAGACTTGTTCCATCAAATCAACTTTTTTTTTTTTTTTTCCCGGTGCTGGAGATTGAACCCAGGGCCTTGTGCATGCTAGGCAAGCACTCTACTAACTGAGCCATATCCCCAGTCCCCTCAAATCAACTCTTTAATCAGCTCCTTCAACTCTGCCAGAAATGTGGCAGCAACTTCTTCATCAGCAGACACAGTCTCTCCTGTAACTTTTTTCCAAATTAACAGCTTTTATCATAATTCACATACTTCAAAGAAAAAGGAAGGTTTCAAATGGGTCAGGGAACTAGGAACAGAAATGCAGGTGTGTACATGTCACTCTATGTACACATGGTAGCAGTGCTCTTTGCACATCAGGCACAGTGCCTGCACCTGCCTGATGCCCCTTTGTATACACAGCCCTCACACACTTGGCACAACCAGCGGAGCAGCAGGACAGCAGTTCTTACAGGAGGTGCCCCTGCACTCCTTGCACGTGCAGGAGGCACCAGTGCCACAAGAGCAGGTGGGGTCCATTTTGAATCCAAGCGAGGAGTTGAGGACCCAGGCAAAGGGAGAACAGAGGAGCTGCTGGAAGGTGTGTTTTCGCCAATAATTTTTATATTTTCAGTCTAAACCTCTTCCTGAATCTATGTGTATTGGATCCTGGAAGAGATTTTAAAAGAATGATTTTCAAGAATATTATATTCAGTAACATAACTCAGAAATAGGATAAAAATTTCGAAAGAGCTATACAGGGACATAAGAATAAACAGAGAGGTTTAAACATACATCTGGAAGAGTGCCAGAGAATCAGAAGGAAGGGAATGGCAAAGAAACAATTTTTGAGAAGAAAAAAAACAGTTTCACTGAGGATTAGAGGAAAATTAGTCTTAGTATACTCTGAATAGATATGTAAAGCTAAAATATAATAAATAGACGTATAGACATTTTGTATTAAAATTTGAAAACATCAGGGATAGCCAGGTGCAGTGGCGCAGGCCTGTAATCCCAGCAGCTTGGGAGGCTAAGGCAGGAGGATGGCAAGTTCAAAGCCAGCCTCAGCAAAAGCGAGACACTAAGCAACTCAGTGAGACCGTGTTTCTAAATAAAATATAAAATAGGGCTGTGGATGTGGCTCAGTGGCCGAGTGCCCCTGAGTTTAATCCCCGGTACCTGCTCCCCCCCAAAAAAAGAAAGAAAGAAAAGAAAAGAAAAGATCAGGGATAAAGAGAAAATCTTAAAAACTACCAGAGAGAAAACAGATTAAAAAAAAATAGGAATACTATACTGTAGAAGACTTTTTTTTTTTTATCAACAATGGTACTTGCCAAGAAGCAATGGAATAATTCTGAAAATGACTCTGCATGTAGAATTTTACATATCCATAGCTACCTTTTTTTAAAAAAATTTTTAGTTGTACATGGACACAATATCTTTATTTTTATTTATTTTTATGTGGTACTGAGGATCAAACCCAGTGCCTCACATGTGCTAGGCAGGCACTCTACCACTGAATCACAATCCCAGTTCCGTAACTTTAAAATTAACTGCTAAGAGCTGGGTGCGGTGGCGCACGCCTGTAATCCCAGCGACTCAGGAGGCTGAGGCAGGAGGATCACGAGTTCAAAGCCAGCCTCAGCAACTTAGCGAGGCCCTAAGCAACTCAGTGAGACCCTGTCTCTAAATAAAATACAAAATAGGGCTGGGGATGTGGTTCAGTGGTGGAGTGCCCCTGGGTTCAATCCCCAGTACCAAAAAAAAAAAAAAAAAAAAAAAATTAACTGCTAAAGAATAGCAATACAGGGCTGGGGATGTCTCTCAGTGGTAGAGCAATTGCCTAGCATGTGTGAGACCCTGGGTTCTATCCCCAGTACTACAGATAAGACACTAAAAAAAAAAAAAAAAAAGGAAAAAAGAACAAAGAAAGAAAATGGTAACAATACAATGTGTACCTTCCAAAACAGAATAAAATACATAAGTACTATCTAATACTTCATTAATTCAGTAATAGGAAGAAAAGGGCAAAACATTAAATAAGAAAGAAACAAGTCCTAATCTATCAATAATCCATTAAATTAATGTAAATGGATTTAATTAATTTGTTAAAAACACAAACTCGCCTGGGGTTGTAGCTCAGTGGTAGAGTGCTTGCCTAGAATGTATGAGGCACTAGGTTTGATCCTCAACACCACATAAAAATAAATAAAATAAAGGTATTTATGTTCATCTACAATTAAAAAAACACAAACATATATAATCAGAGAGAAAAGTTCAAAATAAAAGAGTGAAAAATATATTCCAGGAAATTCTGATTTATAAAAGACAGCTGGGTGAACTGGGCACAATGGCACACACCCATAATCCCAGCTAATCTGGAGGCTGAGGCAGAGGATCCCAAATTTAGCCAGTCTCAGCTGATTAGCAAGGCCCTAAGCAATTTAGCAAGACCCTGCCTCAAAACAAAAAGTAAAGGCCGGGCGTGGTGGCGCACGCCTGTAATCCAAGCAATTTGGGAGGCTGAGTCAGAAGGATCACGAGTTCAAAGCCAGCCTCAGCAATTTAGGGAGGAAGATCAGAACTCAGTGAGACCCTGCCTATAAGTAAAATATAAAAAAGGGTTATGCCCGTGGGTTCAATCCCCGGTACCAAAAAAAAAAAAAAAAAGACAGATGTAACTAATAATACCAACATGAAAGGATTTAGGGTTAAAAAATAATAATAAACAGAAGCCATGTGATAAAACAAAGTATAATCTACCCAAAAGGGAGAATAATTGACAGAAGAACCCACTAAAAAGACTCATCATGAATTTTTTATGTACCTGATAACCTAATATAAAATTCAAAACCAACTAATATAATAGGAGAAATTGACACATACATGTTCAAGTGGGACTTTAACATATCTGAAATTGGTTTTGAAGGTAAATTTTCCTAAAATTTTAAAGAGATACTTCTTGTATTTTAAAAATGTTTCAAAGAACAGAGGTGTAGGCAAACCTACTCAGGTCCTCTGAAAAGGTAGTGTAATTTCTATGCCAAAACAGGAAGAGGACAAACAAGAAAATGATAGGCTGATGTCACTTATGAAGATAGGTTTCTTTCAAATCCTAAAAAAAACATTAGCAAATTCATTATAAAAATTTTAAAAATCTTTTTTAAAAAATATTTTTAGATGTTGATAGACCTTTATTTTATTCATTTATTTCTATGTGGTGCTGAGAATTGAACTCAGTGCCTCACACATGCTATGCAAGTGCTCTACCACTGAGCCACAACCCCAGTCCCAAAAATTTTAAAAATCTTTAGTAATCAGTTAGGATTAATCTCAAGAATATAAGGCTGAGCTTGTATGTGTATGGTGGCACAGACCTGTAATCCCAGCTACTCTGGAAGATGAGAGGATCACAAATTTGAGGCCAGCTTGTGAAATTTAGAGAGACCCTGTAGCAAAATTTTTTGAAAAATGTAAAGGGTGGGGTTCCACCCCAGTGGGAAAGTGCCCCTGGGTTCAATCCCCAGTACCAAAAAATTAATTTAATATAATTTAATTTTAAGAGTTTGGTATGTAGCCCAGTGGTAGGAGCTCTAGGTTTGACCTACAGTACTGAAAAGAGAAAAAAAAAAAGAAAGAAAGAAAAGAATTTAAGTGATCCAACAAGGGCTGGGGTCATGACTCAGTGGTAGAGCGCTTGCCTAGCATGTGTGAGGCACTGGATTTGATTCTCAGCATTGCATATAAATAAATAAAATAAAGGTCCATTGATAACTAAAAAAAATTTTTAAAGTGATCTAACAATAGGAAAACAGATTATAGAATTAAGAAAAATAATGCAGTAATCAGTCCAAATATGTTATATAACAAACTTTAGCATTCAATAAAAATTTTCAAGCTGTGAATGAGAAGTGTCCTCAATGTGAAAGTTATCTCTCATAAATTTAGAACATGTATAATACCTAATTGTGAAACCTTAGACACATTCCCACTAAAGTCAGGAAGTAGAAATGGACGTTTCCAGGCTGGGATTGTGGCTCAGTGGGAGCACTTACCTCGCATGTGTGAGACACTGGGTCTGATCTTCAGCACCACTTTATGTAATAAATAAAGTAAAGGTATTGTGTCCATCTACAACTAACAAAATTAAAAAACAAAACAAAACTGGATGCTTCTTTTTTTTTTTTTTTTTTTGAACCAGGGATTGAACTCAGGGACACTCCACCACTGAGCCACATCTCCAGCCCTATTTTGTATAGTATTTAGAGACAGGGTCTCACTGAGTTGCTAAGGGCCTCGCTAAGTTGCTGAGGCTGGCTTTGAACTCGTGATCCTCCTGACTCAGCCTCCCAAGCCGCTTGGATTACAGGCGTGCGCCACCCACGCCCGGCTTGGATGCTTCTTTTCTTTTTTTTTTTTTTTTTGGTACTGGGGATTGAACTCAGGGGCACTCAACCACTGAGCCACTTCCCCAGTCCTATTTTGTATTTTATTTAGAGACAGGGTCTCACTGAGTTGCTTAGGGCCTCGCTAAATTGCTGAGGCTGGCTTAGAACTCGCGATCCTCCTGCCTCAGCCTCCCAAGTGCTGGGATTACAGGCGTGCGCCACCGCGCCCGGCTTGGATGCTTCTTTATACTACTTCATTCATTGATCTGGCCCTATCCAATGTATTAAGTCAAAAAATAGAAATAAGGGCTGGGGATATAGCTCAGTTTGTAGAGTGCTTGCCTGTCAAGTACAAGGTCTTGGGTTCAATCCCCAGCACCGCAAAAAAAAAAAAAAAAAAAAAAGAAAAGAAAGTAAAACAAATTGGAAAGAAGATATTAATTTGTCATTATTTGTAGAGAATGATTACCCACATAGAAAATCCAGTGGAAACCACAGAGAGCTATCATTAAAATGAGTAAGCAATCAGCAAGGTTGACGCGTGTAAGAGCAATGTGCAAAATCATTTTCCAATTTGTAATTAATTAGACATATAACACAGGATTGCAAAACAAATTCAGTAATGTAGGGATAAAAAAAATGGGAAAAATCAAATTGTTAGATTTTTTTAAAAAGAATGGGAAAATCAGTTTTCCTACTGTTGTCAAAACTTGGTCCTTGCCCAGACACCAACCCAATAACAAGGACACAATTTTAAGAAAAAGAAAAAAGATGGTTTATTGCTTTGCTAACAAAAAAGAAACATAGGGTACTTCTGCCCCTAAGACTGTGATTCTGCCCATCAACAGGAATGGGACTTTTAAAGAGCTGATTCAAAGATTACCTTCCTTGTGTTCTCTGTTGGAGTTGTAATTCATTTGTTAATTTGGGAGAGAGTCAAGTCTGGATTACTTCATTCCTATGGTGGGTGAGTGCTTGAGGATAGATAACTCTGTCTAGGATGAGGAAGAAAGCTAATCCTGTTTCTCCTGAGATTAGGGATGGGAGAGATTAGGGAGGAGCAGACAGGAAGAGAAAGAAACATATCCATTTTAAAAATAAATTGCACGGGGCTGGGGCTGTGGCTCAGTGGTAGAGCACTTGCCTGGCATGTGTGAGGCCCTGGGTTCGAACCTCAGCTCCACATAAAAATAAACAAAATAAAGGCATGGTGTCCATCTACAGCTAAAAGAAAATTTAAAAATAAATAAATAAATAAATTGCAGGTCAGGTGTGGTGGCGCGCCTATTATCCCAGCACTTGGGAGGCTGAGGCAGGAGGATCCCCAGTTCAAAGCCAGCCTCAGCAATTTAGCAAGGCCCTAAGCAACTCAGTGAGACCCTGTCTCTAAATAAAATACAAAATAGGACTGGGAATGTGGCTCAGTGGTGGAGTGCCCCTGGGTTCAATCCCCAGTACCAAAAAAAAAAGAAAAAAAAGAAAAAAAAGTTGCAGTAGCAGAGCAGCAAGGGCTATATTCAAAGCATAAAGTGGACCACTGTTACATTACCAGTTAATATCCAATTAAAAAAAGGTAACTTTAAAAAATTCTTGCAGACATGTGCAATGGTGCACCCCTGTAATCCCAATGACTGAAGGTTGAGACAGGAGGATCACAAATTTGAGGCCAGTCTAGGCATTTAGAAAGACCCTGTCACAAATGCAAAAATAAAAAGGGCTGGGGATGTAGCTCAGAGGTAAGCACCCCTGCATTCAATTCCTAGTTAAAAAAAATTCCACTTGCAATAGAAGTGATCACTTTCATGTACTTAGGAATAATTAGCAAACACTATATAAAGTATTTGCTGAGAAAATACAAAGTATTCCAATTGTAATTTTTATAGTCTTGCTTTTTATGGAACTGCTGTACCCAAAGAAAATAAAATCATCCAAGCCGATCACGTAAAGCCAAAAGAAGCCTTTATTTTAGCTGCCCAGCGTCCATCGCCCTTACACCTAAGAGCCAATTTTTATAGGGCGCAGGAAGGGATTAGGGTGGGGCTATAGGGAGGGGAAGGGATTGGGGTGGGGCTGACTCTCTGGATCGAGCTGGAGAATCTCCCTGGGGAGCACAATATTTTAATCTGTTTTCTATTGCTATAACAGAACTAACAGGCTGTTACTAAATTTCTTATAGTTATCATTGCTAAGATCTTTTGTTATCCACTTTGGAGAACAGCAGAAATTTTCTAGTCTATTGGTATAAAAGTAGACTAGTAGGTTTTCATTTGTTTGTTTTTTGTTTTGTTTTGGTATTGGGAATTGAACTCAGGGACACTTTAGCACTGAACTACATCCCCCAGTCCTTTTTATATTTTGAGACAGGGTCTCCCTAAATTGCTTAGCATCTCTCCTAATTGTTGAGACTGGCCTTGCATTTGTGATCTTCTGGTCTCAACCTCTTAAATCCCTGGGATTATAGGCATGTACTACCACACTCCACTCTCCAGTGATTCTCAAAGTATGGTCTCTGGGCTAACAGTGTATCACCTAAGAACTTGTCATGTTATACTTCCCAAAAAGATTCTCCAGTGCCATCAGGAGAGAGACAGCCCCACCCTAATCTCCCCTCCCTAGAGCCCAACCCCAATCCCTCCCGTGTCTATAGCCACGCCCTAATCCCTTCCCACACCCTATAAAAGTTGGCAACACTGCTCTTAGGCGTAAGGGTGATGGACACTGGGCAGCTAAAATAAAGGCTTCTTTTGACTTTACATGATCGGCTTGGATGATTTTATTTTCTTTGGGTACAACATTTGGAGGTCCCACCGAGATCTGATTTCTCCAAGCCCTCACACCTAAATTGTCCTCCTGTGATGGTTGCCTGGGAGCCCCCACCCTGAGTAGAGGGGAGCTCCTGCGAGACGTGCCTCAGCTTCATTCTTGGGGGGAACTCAGCCCATCTTCAGGACGCCCTTCTGGATTAGCCACCTGGTATCCTGTATTGATGAGTCGACTTTCTGTATCTGGGGGACATAGTCAGGCTGGACGCAGCCACTTACACCAGTCCCAGGTCAGGGCGAGACGTCGCTCCTGACTCCTGATAGGCCTCCTTGTGAGGCCTAGTCTGGTGAACCCCCTCGTGGGTTCAATCTGGTGGGCTCCCCCATGGGGTTCAGTCTGGTGGGCCCCTCGTGGGCCCAGTCTGGTAGGCCGTGTGGGGGCCTAATCTGGTTGGCTGATGTCTGTCTGGCTGTATTTGCTTTGTTGGTCTGGTCTGGGCCGTGTGGGTGGCTAATGCGTAGCCGCTGTCTGGGCTGGTTTGCTCAGCTGCCGCGTGGCTGGCTGCCGGCATAGCCACTGCTTGGCTTCCAGCATAGCTGCCGCCTGGGACAAGGTCTGTTCGGCTGCGGCGTGGCTGGCTGATGGGTAGCCGTCTGGGGCCGGTCTGCTAGGCCTCCGTGTGGGCCCCAGTCCAATAGGCCTCCCCATGGGGCCTAACCTGGTAGGCCTCCTATGTGGCCTAATCTAATAGGTCTCCCTGTGGGGCCTACTCCAGTCGTTGTCTGTCTGTCTGTATTTCCCTTGTTAGTCTGGTTCATGGCCATGTGTGTTTTATGTGTTTGGCTTTGCTTTCTATGTAGCATCTCTCTCCAGGACAGTCTACTATGGGAGAGAATCAGTCAACCACGTACGCCACTGTTCTAACTTGTTTTTTAGATACTTTTCAGGACTTCCAAGAACGGAGTTTTTGTTAATGGATGTAACTTAAGAAAGTTTTATGAATCAAAATGGCCCACTTTCAAGGTTGATTGGTGCCCTCAGGGCATTGGGCGGCCAAACCATCAGGACCGGGTGCCTTACATTCAAATTTGGATTATGGCTTAAGCATTGCCTTTCAGCTAGTTGGGGAACTAAGAGAGGCTGCACCGGTTTGATGGCAAAGGCCAAGCCAGACTTAAATGCAGCTCACACTGCTACCAATCCCTCCAGACTCAGGGAACTCTATCAAAAAACATTTCCAAATCCAGGGGCCGAGGGAGGGAGAAAATGGCTGGGGGCACCTGCACTCTCGCCCTCCTGAGAGGGAAGAGAAACCAGGTCCAACCTCCCCAGTGTTACAGCACCCCCACAGCGAATTGTTTTGCAATATGTAAATGACATGTGCCTCCACCCAGGAGGAATAACAAAAGCCCGTTACAGAGCTCTTAAGCATTCAAACCCTGTCCTGATAAAAATGGTTAAAGTGCCTGAGATATCAGGTTTCTGCTGGAACCAAATCTCAAGTAGAACTTATATTGAAATGACAATAGAGGAAGCAAAAAGTCCAATAGGAGACCAATTTTCAACCCAAGGGGAAAACAAAACAAGAGTGTTTTATTTGAGAATAACTAATGGCCTGCCAAGTACTTGTTGAGCTCATAACTTTTGGTCAGTCCCTATTTTTATTCAACTTAGATTTTTGAACATCTTGTTACATTGCAATGGAGATAAAAACCTACAAGGCCTTTATTTAAGTGTATTTTGTGTCCAAAACTCATGTACATGATATTAGAGATTAACATAGTGCTAAAAGAAAAAATGGACCCAGGTAAATAAATGAAGGTAAAATATATCTAACCTCACAAGTCTAGGTGGTCAGTTAAAAAAAAATGTTTATGTCTATAAAATGTATAATATCAATTATTTTTTTAGGACTTTTCCACAGGAAAGAGATGGCAAATACTATTCAAAATACTTGTCTGATCTTGGTTATTACAGTAAAATAAGTAAATTAGAGTTAATGTATTACACCTTAAATTCCATGGGGTAACATGCTTTAGCATTATTGGTGTTTTCATGGATTAGTAAATAAAGGGATTTGGAATTGTTTTGTATCATCCCTGAGAGGAAGATTACTAAGTGAAATCCTAATAATTTATCTAAATTCAGAAATTTCATAGGAGTTGTTTTAGAATACGAACAAGGAAGGAGTCAACAGATGGGAAAGTGGAAAGTTCTAGGTATGAAAATATATTCAGTAAAAGGAAAAGGAAAATATTTCTGGGTAAGAAAATCTGTGTGCAGGTAAAGGGCAAATTCCAACAAGTTTTTGTGTAACTAAGTAGTTATATGTATGTGAGACCATCAATTAGAAACTGTTTAAAGTTTTCCCCTAAGGTCAAATGTTAATGGGCTAATATAAATCAAAGTGTAATCAATATGTTAAAATGACAAGGATTTCTATAAATTTTATTCTTTATTGTGGTTAAATAACTGGTAGGGTATTGTGCTATGTTGCAGGGCCTAGGGTTTTTTTTCCTTGAAAAACTAAGTTTGGTTGCTCTTTGTATATTCATGTGTCCCTGTCTTCTGGGTACGCAGGTCTTTAGAGCAGGGAATTTGTCAGGCTACTGTTCTCCAGGTTAGACTTGTCTGTGTTGGTAGTTTCAGGCTTGTGGGAATGGTAAATTTTATTGGGGACTTATTTTTATCATTTAATATTCTGTAACAGAATCTGCTATCAATAGGGTATATGTAAATTTGTTACTTTTTATACTGAGATCAAAATTTAAATGCAAATGTATTTAAAGTTAGTGAGAACCTGATTTGTTTAAAGGTTATTATCATGAAACATAAAATATTTGGTCACTTTGCCACACAAAAGGAAAGTTAAAATCTCTCAGCCTTTCCTTGATTTGTTTTAAATGCAATATATTGTGTTAACAACTATTCACATAGATTTAGGAAACAATACATGTAAACTGTAAAATGATGTCCTAAGAGGAGGCAAAAAATAACTTCAAATCTGGAATAATCTGCCTAAGACTGTAAAAGGCCTTATCTGAAATAAGGGTCTGCCTCCTACCCTGCTACAAGTCAGAAGGTTTCCAAAATATGTCAGCTTTCAGCTCATTTAAAATTATATTCAAAAGGTTGTTTTTTGTTGTAGAATTACTGTGATATCAAATAAAAAATATAATGTATAACTCAGGCAGGATCTAGGATGACTATTACACAAACTAGATATGTTTTTACTGTTGTTAATTATTTTGTATTTTCCTTGTAAGCTCTGTAGCTGATGCCAGATTAATGTTTTGAAGAAGTGTACTAGGCCATCACCTATGAAATAGATGAGAGAGTAACTGGTGAAACTGGCTTGCTGGATGTTTAAGATCAAAACTTAAGGATTGAGATTAAAACAAAGGGGCCAAGAAAACCAGTTTTGGTTCTTGCCCTCAGAGTCAGCCTGCATCCAGGGAATGAGAGAGCTTCTCTAACGTTGCAACTCCGGGTCAACACTGCTGCCAGAACTCAGAGTTTTTGTCCATGCAGACGGGGCAAAAGACACCGCCTGGTTTCTGTGTTGCACAGAAGGCATCACTGTGTCCAGAGCCGAGGAAACACCAGCTGCCATCGGCCTCCAGGTTTCGGGAACTGCCACAGCCAAAGCAAAAAGCCACTGGGGCCCAGATGCCACCACCACCAGAGCTCAGAGCCATCCAGGACAGAACCCAATCTGAGTGGACGCTTCTCAATAACCCGTGCATTCCAGGCTTGTCCCCCAGAGTTGGAGATGCAGCGAAGATTGCTGAGAACAAGGAGGTACAACAGTGGGCCAGACAGGCTTGGACCCTGCCCTCCTGGGGTTAATGGGAGTGAGCAAGGACCAGCCTCCCTTTGCCATGAATGGAAGCAAAGAACTGTGATCTGTCCACAAGGCAGAAGCCACTGCCTTGGAGCTGCTGGAATCCAGGAGGAGCGCTGCTGCCCACCCCAGAATGCAGAGGCTGCTGGAATGAAGGAGCTGCTGAAATGCAGGAACTGCCACCACCCAAGCACAGGAACAAAGCTAAGAAGCTGCTCTCAAATTCCCCACAAGTGACCCCCATGAGAACTCAGCTGACTCTTAAGAGACAGGAACAGGTCCATTTGACCAACTTGATCTTAAACACCTAGCAAAACAGTTAAAACCAAACCAAACCATACACATTCTTGGGCATTTAAAAGAAATAATAGTTTAATGTAATTTAAGATGTACTCGTGTTAGCCCCTAGAATAGGACTGGAGGCTACTAAAGAGAGATTATTAGGCAAATGTACCTGATAACTCAAGTTCCCAAATAAAGGCCTCAACCTTTCCAGCCTTTGATAGGCCTTGTTATGGGAACAACTTCTCAGTTCTTCCACCTGGTGAGAGATTGACTTCTACCATATCATGATTTTCTATATTAATCTCATTTTGGTACTTATGTCATTTTGTTTCTCTCTCATAGAAGCACCCACCCCAGGTGACTTTACAACCTGCTCTTCCCAAGCAGGCTTCTGCTCCTCATTGACCAGATTTCTAAAAGGAACTTCAAACTGCTTCCCCAGACTCCGCCCCCTTCCAACTCGAAGCAGTAAGAGCAGTAGGCGCCCCCTCCCCTTAAAAAGTTCCTAATTTAGGACAGGCAGTTAGTGTAGAATAAGAAATCTGGTCAAACTGAGGAATGGAACCCATCAGAGTCTGGGAAGTTGGAAACTGAAAAACCACTAGTTTCCTAAACAAGGATTTGTTAATGTGGATAAGACCAGTGGGGAATGTTATACTTCCCAAAAAGATTCTCCAGTGCCATCAGGAGAGAGCCCCACCCTAATCCCTCCTCCCTATAGCCCCGCCCTAATCCCGTTTGGTGCCCTATCGAAGTTGGCAATGACACAATTAACCTGCAATTTCCCGGCACCCCGCTTTTAGGAGTAAGGGCAATTGTTGCTGGCTGAAAGACCCCAACTCTATGTCCACCCCCCCCCATAGGAAGGGAACAAATTCCGGGAACTACAAACCCATGACATAGGTCACTCTACCCAACCCCAATCCCCCTAGGGAGGTTTCAGGATCTGGTCTCGGGAACTGGTTTTAGGAACTGGTTTCGGGAACCGCCCGGAGGTTGTTAAACTTAAACTGATAAACAGGTTAAGAAACCACAGGACAATTGAAAAAGTATAGGTCACCTTGTCCTAGCAAAAATCGTGGTTGTTCCAGGAGTTAAAATGTAACCTATGTGCTGTATTCAAAATATCCAATAAGAAACCTGTTGCTTACCGTGCGCGCGAAACCTGCCCTTTTACCCTATAAAAACCCTGTACCCCAAAGCCCGGTGTGCCAGTTCACCGAAGCTCCGGCTGAGGTTTTGCTGTGCACCCGCAGGCGCCTGTGTTCCAATAAACTCCTCCTGCTTTTGCAGCCAGCAGTGTCTTCGCGTGATCTTCCTTGGACAGGGGGACTGAGGGTCTTTCACTGGCCAGCTAAAATAAAGGCTTCTTTTGGCTTTACATGATCGGCTTGGATGATTTTATTTTCTTTGGGTACAACAACAGCATTTTAACAGGGTGATAATAGTATTGTGAACTTTGTACATTTCTGGTGGGAAAATTAACAGCTACAACTTTAAAAAGTCTTGTGGTAATATATAGTATAGACAAAGGTGATCAGACTCAAAGGTCTAGGTATACACAAGAAATTTTCACAAATCTACTCAGGATGATGTATACAAGAATATTCTTCTTAGCCGGGCGAGGTGGCGCACACCTGTAATCCCAGCACTTGGGAGGCTGAGGCAGGAGAATCACGAGTTCAAAGCCAGCCTCAGCAACTTAGCAAGGCCCTAAGCAACTCAGTGAGACCCTGTCTCTAATAAAATACAAAAAAACAGGGCTGGGGATGTGGCTCAGTAGTGGAGTGCTCCTGGGTTCAATCCCCAGTACCAAAAAAAAAAAATTCTTGTAACTCTAAAATAGCAAAACACAAGACAACAACAAGAAAAACTTTTTAAAAATCCTTAAGGTGGGCTGGGAATGTAGCTCAGTGGTAGAGCACTTGCCTAGCATGTGTGAGGCACTGGGTTCAGTCCTCAATACCACATAAATATAAATAAAGGTACTGTGTCCATCTACAACGAAAAATTTTTTCAAAAACTTTTATGTTCCATAGGCATAAATTATAATATATTCTAACAATGGAATATCGATCAGCAGGTACAATGAATCATTTAGAACTACACATAGCTGTAAAAGTATATATATATATATATATGGATATATATAGAGAGAAGGATATATATATATATGGATATATATGTAGAAGAATATATATATATGTATATATATATAATGCTATGCCCATACATTTTATAAATATACAGAAGGTACTACACATTTTTATAGTTTTATGGTTATGGACCCTCTATCTATATAGTAAAAGTATACAATCTTACAGGGGATGAAAGGATTCATAGGGGCTTAAGCTCTATAATTTTCTTGTAAAAAATAAGACAGGGCTGGGCGCGGTGGCGCACACCTGTAATCCCAGCACTTGGGAGGCTGAGGCAGGAGGATCAGGAGTTCAAAGCCAGCTTCAGCAACTTAGGGAGGCCCTAAGCAACTCAGTGAGACCCTGTCTCTAAATAAAATACGAAATAGGTCTGCGGATGTGGCTCTGTGGTGGAGTGTCCCTGAGTTCAATCCCCAGTACCAGAAAAAAAAAAAAAAAAAGACATAGGATATGTTACTGTGTCCTAAAGCAGTGTAAATAGGTGTCCATGTCTTTTTACTCCCTAGGTCTAACTGTGTTTTGGAAATATTGTTGATTCCCCCTGGTACTTCTTTAAAATAAGCATTTATTTTATAATGATTTTAAATTTACCAAAAAGTTGTAAAGATAGTACAGAGCCTTCCTGTATATGCTTCATCCATTTTCCACTACTATTAACATATTACCAAAGGTCATTAGTCACAATGAAGAAACTAGCATTGGAACACTGCTATTAACTAAACTTCACAGTTTATTTGGATTTCATTCATTTTTTCCTAATGCCTTTTTTCTGTTACAGGATCTCATCCAGGGTCCTATGTTACTTGTAGTCATATCCTATGTTCTAGTCTGTGACCATTTCTCAGACTTTTTTGTTGTTATTGATAACGATGACGGTTTTTGAGGAGTACTAGTCAAATTTTTTTTTGGAACCGGGGATTTTTTGGCACTCGACCACTGAGCCACATCCCCAGCCCTATTTTGTATTTTATTTAGAGACAGGGTCTCACTGAGTTGCTTAGGGCCTCGCTCAGTTGCTGAGACTGGCTTTGAACTTGAGATCCTCCTGCCTCAGCCTCCTGAGTCGCTGGGATTACAGGCGTGCACCATTATGCCCGGTCTGGTCAAACATTTTATAATATGTTCCTCAACTTGTTTTTTTTTCCTCATGGTTAGACTGGAGTCATGAGTCTTTGGGCGAAAGGTCACAGAAGTGCCATTTTCAACTCATCATATGAAGGGTTCATATGATGGACATGGCTTACCACTGATGTTAATTTCGATCACCTGACTGAAATAATGTTTGCCAGACTTCACTGTCAAGTTCTTTTTATTTCCCATTTCCATGCTTTATTCTTTGGAGCCAAGTTATCAAATACAGTTCATCATCAAGTGGTGAGAAGTTAAGCTCCACTTCCTTGAAGGGAAGCGTATTAACCTAAAGTATTTGGAATTCTTCTGTATAAGTGATTTATCTCTTCTTCCTTATACTTTCTTTCTAAATTAATAATTTTCTAGCCGGGTGCAGTGTGCAGGCCTGTAATCCCAGCACTTGGGAGGCGAGGCAGGAGGATTGCAAGTTCAAAGCCAGCTTCAGCAAATTAGCGAGGCCCTAAGCAACTTAGTGAGACCCTGTCTCTAAATAAAATACAAAATAGGGCTGGGGATGTGGCTCAGTGGTGGAGTGCCCCTGGGTTCAATCCCCAGTACCAAAAAAAAATAATAATTTTCTGGATAATTTTGTATGGAAGCTTTATTTGTTTATTTTTACCACTGTTATTCATTGCATGCTGGAGTAAGGTTGAAATAGAAAAATTAATGAACTGTTCTCATCTATGACCTCATTGAGTCCTTTTTCTCAGTGTATTTGCTTAAAGTCATAATACAGATTGGATCACACAATGTTAGAATTTAAATAGTTCATCTAGTTATCTATTTTATTCTATTTTCTACTGCCTGACAGCATTTCACTTAATATCACAATGAAAAAATACTTTTTGTTTGTTTTGATGCTGAGGATTGAACGCATATGCTAAGCCTATGTTGCACCACTGAAGTACACTGCCAGCCTGCTTTTCTTTAAATATTTTTAGTTGTAGATGGACACACACCTATATTTTATTTATTTATTTATTTATTTATTTATTTATTTATGTATTTATTTATTTATTTATATGTGGTGCTGAGGATCGAACCCAGTGCCTCACACATGGTAGGCAGATGCTCTAGCATTAAGCCACAATCCCAACCCCCTGCATTTCTTTTTTTTTTTTGGGGGGGGGGGTGCTGCGGATTGAACCCAGGGCCTGCAAGCATTCTACCTACTGAGCTATATCCCCAGCACTCCCTGCCTTTCTTTTGTGTATGTGTGTGTGTGTGTGTGTGTGTGTGTTTTGGTACTGGGGATTGAACCCAGGGACACTGCACCACTGAGTTACATCCCCAGCCTATTTTGAATTTTATTTAGAGACAGGGTCTCACTGAGTTGCTTAGGGCCTCGCTAAGTTGCTGAGGCTGGCTTTGAACTCCTGATCCTCCTGCCTCAGCCTCCCAAATGCTGGGATTACAGGTGAGCGCCACTGCACCCGGCTCTGCCTTTCTTTTTAAGCACACCTCAGCACCTCCAGTAACATATCACAACTTTTTTTTTTTTTTTTTACCGGGGATTGTTCCCAGGGGTGCTTAACCACTGAGCCACATCCCTTTTTTGTATTTTTGTATTTTTTTTTTTTTAAACCAGGGATTGAACTCAGGGACACTTGGCCACTGAGCCACATCCCCAGCCCTATTTTGTATTTTATTTAGAGACAGGGTCTCACTGAGTTGCTTAGGGCCTTGCTAAGTTGCTGAGGCTGGCTTTGAACTCTCGATCTTCCTGCCTTAGCCTCTGAGTCACTGGGAAATCACAGCATATTTTTTGGGAGGACTGCTTCCCTATTAATTTTCCAAAGCTTCCTAAGTTGTAGAGAGCTTATTGTCCTGTGCTCTGAAACCCTGTGGTGTCAGAAGGACTTAAAAACATAAAAATTGGGGCTGGGTTTGTGGCTCAGTGGTAGAGCTCTTGCCTAGCATGTGTGAGACACTGGGTTCAATTCTCAGCACCGCATAAAAATAAATAAATATTGTGCCCATCTGCAACTAAAAAAAATTATAAAAAATAAAAAAAAATCAAGGACTATCAACACCTAAAAAAGTTTTTAAAAAACCATAAAAATCTTGTCATTAATCATGAGATGTTGGTTTATCACAAAAATCTATGTCTTGTGGAATGATTTTCAGCTTACACAATGATTTTGTGTATAGTTTCAATTTTAGGAAGGGTTTTATGTAACTTAAATTGCCCTGGAATTCCATTTAAGGATACTATAGTGTCCTATAGTGAGAAACTATTAACATGAATGCAGAAGGGTTGCTGCCCTTGCTGTAGGTGTGAGGATCCTTGACAAGATTCTTTCCCGGTTCTTCACATAACTGAGACACCTTTGAGGATTCCTAGGAGGTAAATCACTAATCATCTAGACTACTACCTTTGCCACCACATCAGGACTCTGGGGCTGTCCCTGTATTTCAAGCTTCTGCTTGCCAATCTTGCTACTGCCATTCTCTTCTGAAAGCAGAATTCTCTAAGATTACCTAGTTTAGGTCTCAGGACTCTCCACATATGTCTTTTGTCAGGGAGGAATACCTTTCCTAGAGGACTGCCCTCCACCCTTACAGCCAACTTCCCTTTCGATGGCTTTGTCAAGACTGGCTTATATGCCATTGCCCTAGTAGCAAAGGAGGCAGGATATCTGACTTCAGCTTCTATTTTGGTAAGTGAGCTCGCTAGACAAAATAGAAACATGGGGAAACGAGTACTGGGTATACAACTCACAAGCTAACAAGCTGTTGCCACTTATTCTTCTTTCCTGTTCTTTATACTAGGGATTGAACCCAGGGGCACTTTACCACTGAACTACATCCCCAGTCCTTTTTATTTTTATTTTGAGACAGTCCCTCTAAATTGCTGAGATTGGCCTTGAACTTGTGATTGTTCTGTCTCAGTATCCTGAATCTCTGAGGATTACAGGCATAGCCACTGTGCCTAGCTCCAGACCAATGGTTCTTGAGTGCAGGCCTTGCACCAGCAGCATTACCATATTGGGCCACACCCCAGAACTGCAAATGAGAAGCTCTAGGTTGGACTCAGCAATTTGTATTTTAATGTCTCGCCCATGTTTCTGTTGCTTGCTAAAGTTAGAAAATTGCTTCAGAAGACAGTGCTAGACAAGAAAGCGTAAGTGTAATAAGTCTCCCCATGAGCAAAGGAAGGATGCAGTAGACACTGTTCCTGAACATATACCTGGGACCATGTACAAGGCTGACTTTGTGGGACTGGGTTTGTGGCTCAGTGCTATGTAGAGCTCTTGCCTAGCAGGTGTGAGGCACTGGGTTTGACTCTCAGCACCACATGTAAGTGAGG
>JAJEJO010049634.1:377583-407583 GCA_020662805.1 Glaucomys volans
AAAATATATATATATATAAATATATATATATATATATATAAAGGTCATCAACATCTAAAAAGAAAAAGAAAAAGAAAAAAAACCTGACTTTGTCATTATCCAGGTGTGTGTTCTTCACATTGCACTTCTTTGGGTTCCAATTATCTTATGAAGAAGTTGAAGTATGACATTAGCCATTAGATCTTTTTTTTTTTTTTTTTTTTGTTATGGGGGTTGAACCCAGGGCACTCCACTACTGAGCCACATTCCCAGCCCTATTTTGTATTTTATTTAGAGACAGGGTCTCACTGAATTGCTTAGGGCCTCGCTAAGTTGCTGAGGCTGGCTTTGAACTCGTGATCCTCCTGCATCAGCCTCTGGAGTTGCTGGGATTACAGGCGTGCGCCACCGCGCCCGGCTAGACGTTAGATCTTAAATCTAGCTATACATTAGATTTTCCTGAAGAGCTTTTAAAGAAAATGCTCATGTCTTACTCCAAAATATTTAAGTTGGAGTTTCCAAAAGTATAGCCCAGGCATAGATTTTTATCTTTTAAGTTCCCTTGGGGATTTTATGTATAACCAGTGTTGTAATTTGGATATTAAATGTTCCCCAATGGTCCATATGCTAAAAGGTTTTCTTTATGTTTTTGTGGAATTAGGGATCCAATCCAGAAGCATTCTACCTCTGAGCTACATCCCTAAACCTTCTTATTTTATTTTGAGACAGAGTTTTATTAAGTTGCCCAGGTCAGCCTTGACCTTTCAATCCTCCTTCCTCAGTCTCCTGAGTATATGGAATTACAGGCATTTGCCACTGTGCCTGGCATGCTATTTTTTTTTTTTTTGCGGGGGGGGTGCTGGGGATTGAACCCAGGGGCACTCAGCCACTGAACCACATCCCCAGCCCTATTTTGTATTTTATTTAGAGACAGGGTCTCACTGAGTTGCTTAGGGCCTCGCTAATTTGCTGAGGCTAGCTTTGAACTCGCGATCCTCCTGTCTCAGCCTCCCAAGTGCTGGGATTACAGGCGTGTGCCACCACGCCCAGCCTTGTTTTTCTATTGGATAGCACTGATAAGTTTTGAGCTGAAGAATTTGTGGCTCATAGCTATGGTACTCAGTGAATCAGCCTTCTTACATTTACAGGTCTGTTCCTTGAGACAATTTGAGTTAATGGCCTCAGGGGGAGAATTTCACTCTTATTTGAATCTTTTCTGCCAGGCTTCTATTCATCACCCCCTTCACCTGACAAAGAATGTTTAATGATAGGTCCAGAGATTTGAAGCCCCAATTGTTTCCAATTTCATTAGCTGTTAAATCGCTCATATTCTTGTTTTTGTTTATTCTGACTTCAACTTGGGTGCAGAAGAACTTGACTTCCTCCAATCTGAGCCAGTAAGCACTAACTTCTGTATTCTGACTAGAACTCCAAGTCTAAGGTGAATTCTCTTAGGCTGGATGGAACCTATAGAAGAATATGGTCCAGGGTTGGAGTTGTAGCTCAGTGGTAAGAGCACTTGCCTGGCATGTGTGAGGAACTGGGTTGGATCCTCAGCGCCACATGAAAATAAATAATTAAAAAGGTAATGTGTCCATCTACAACTAAAAAAATTTTTTTTTTAAAAGGGGTATGATCCAAGGGCTTTGGAAACTACTGTATGGATCTTATTTTTTTCATTTTCTTTTCTTTTTTTTTTTTAGTTGTAGATGGACACATACCTTTATTTATTTATTTTCATGTGGTGCTGAGGATCAAACCCAGGGCCTCAGGCATGCTAGGCAAGCACTGTTCAACTAGGCTATAACCCCAGCTCTCCATGTGGATCTTAAAATGAACTAAATACACATAATGGAAGAAAACTCATTCTGATGTCATCTGAGCTTGAATAAATCAAGACTGATGCCAGAACTCCTCTAAACCTTATAATGCAATGAACCAATAAATACTTAATGCTGGGGGCAGGAGAGTGGGCTTCCCCAAACCAACAAAGCTCCATCTGTCAACCTAGGTTTTAGCCTGAAAAGGGTTCCCCTTGTCTTCAGTTGGGACATCTCCAGACTATTTACCTTTTGTATGAATTTAATGAAAGCCTCATTAATTAGTCAATTCACTCCCCAAATCCTGCATTTTTCTGGTAATTTTCAGTCTACATGTGACCTGCATAATGATTTACAAGACACTTTACAACTATTTGTTCACTTGTGATACCCCATTTTTGGTAACAAATTCAGTATCAGATGGGAGGCTTTAGTCAGTAAGTAGGAGACTATTCAAATAAAAGAGGTTTAAACTCATTTTCTTATATAACAAGAAGTCTAATGTAGGTGGTTTTAGGATTTGTTATTTTGGGAGACCAATTCTGTGAAGTTCTTCTTGATATCTCTGTGGTTCTCTTAGTTTCCCCCTTATTACTTCAAGATGGCTTCTGATGCACTGAACTGAACAACATCCAAAGACAGGAAGTAAAAGGGAAGTTTTTCCTGCCAGGGAAGAAAATCCTCCCCAGATGCTCCCATTTCAGTAGTTTTCTCATACACCTGTCAAGGAGGGTAGAAAAGTGAGTATTTGAATGTTTAGCCTCAATAGAGGTTGATGTGATTTACTGACAAGGAAAAAGGGGAGAGCAGGGCTGCTGGGATGGCAAACAAGAATATCTGCTGAACCCTAGCCAGGCGTGGTGGCGCAGGCCTGTAATCCCAGCACTTGGGAGCCTGAGGTAGGAGGATCACGAGTTCAAAGCCAGCCTCAGCAACTCAGCAAGGCACTAAGCAACTCAGTGAGACCCCGTCTCTAAATAAAAAATACAGAATAGGGCTGGGGATGTGGCTCAGTGGTAGAGTGCCCCTGGGTTCAATCCCTAGTACCAAAAAAAAAAAAAAAAAAAAAAAAAAAATCTGCTGAGCCCTACTGGCAATCTCCTGCTGTTTAACAAACACTCCAAGCTTAATGGTATAAAAGGAAGGCCATTTTACTATGTTCATAAGAATTTGGACAGGGCACAACAGGGATGGGCTGTCTCTGCTCCACATAGTCTGGGGCTCAACTGGGAAGAAAAATGAAAATGTCCAGGGGCTGGAACCACCTGGAAGCTTCTTCACTCTGGGTATTGGGCAGAGCACCTCACAGGGCATTCCATATGGCTTAGGCTTCTCCCAGCAAGGTTCCTGGGGTGGGATAGGAAGTGGGAAAGAGTTCAATCCCCAGTATCACCCCTCCATAAAACAAACAAACAAACAAAAAACCAAAACACCTCTCCTAATAATTTTTTTTTTTTAAAATCAGGGATTGAATCCAGGGTGCCTTAACCACTGAGAAACATCTCCAGTCCTTTTAATTTTTTATTTAAAGACAGGGTCACACTAAGTTGCTTAGGGCTTCGTTAAATTGCTGAAGCTGGCCTCGAATTTGCGATCTTCCTGCCTCAGCCTTCCAAAACCGCTGGGATTATAGGCCTGAGCCACGGTGCCCGGCTTAAATTAATATTTTTGTACCGCCTATTAGGTCTAGTACTGAGGGTAATAAAATGGTAAAGAAAAGGCAGAGGTATCTTGTAAAGTCGTTAGAAATCTAGGCCAGAGGAAGCGGGTTCCTCTCTCCACTGTCTTAAAAGTCCAAAACAAAATAGAGACAAAGCAGTCCAGGCACATCGAATCAGGGAAGTCACAGTGAAGGATCTGGCCCAAGTGCAGGTCCCTACAAATGGGTAGTTCACTAGAGGAAATGGAGGACAGGAAAGGACAAAGACAACACAACTAAGTGAGGAGGACTGGAGAACATAACATCCTGACTCCTGAAAGCTTGCTCGTGAATTCATGAAAGATAAATGCTGAGATTCTAGGCGGTGGAAAAGCCCATGTCCGGAACGCGAACCCATTTCGCGCAGAATTCCGGAGGGGGAACTGGGCAGTCGTTCCAGGAACTCCCTGTAGAGGGCGCCGTAAACCTATGCCTCCTCGACTGGACAGCGCCTCGAAAGCAGTACGTCCTCTAGCCTGGGGGCGGGGCCGCAGCTCACGTGACCTTCGCTCATGGCGGCGGCGGCGGTGGCGGCGGTGGCGGCGCTGGTGGCTTTCGGCGGCCGGAGCCGGATTCTGTAACCCGGGTGTGGGCCCGCGTCACTCCGTCTCCTCTGCGGCCCCCTCTCTCGTTTTCTCGAGTGTGGCTGGCGAAACCGGGATGGCGGAGCGAGGCCTGGAGCCCTCGCCGGCCGCGGTGGCTGCGCTGCCTCCCGAAGTGCGGGCGCAGCTGGCGGAGCTGGAGCTGGAGCTCTCAGAGGGTAGGAGCCGGGCAGGGAGCGGGCGCCGGGCCTGCGGGTTCGGTGGGGGTCGGGAGGCAGGTCCTCATCGCGCGCCCTTGCCGCGGCGTGGCGAGGGGCGAGGGCGCGGGGAATCTGGCCAGGCTCCATACTGTTCTCCTTCCTTTTTACGCTGCGAAATGTTTCCCGTGGCTTTCATTGTTTTCTCTTGGAGGGGGCCAAGCAGGATTTGGGGGAGAGGTCCGCCTGGCCCGTGCCGCTTCGGTTTCCCTGCCCCCCAAAACCGGACACAAAGCTGCACCCTCCAGTCTGTTCCCCGGGCGTTTGGGCTGGTGTGTGTGGGGGGGGGCAGGTGGTTGCGAGGAGGTTGGCTGACACCTTTCTCCTCTGCCTTTTTCCTGGAGGGCCCCATGCCTTGATCCACCCCTCCTTCCCGAGCGAGAGGGGGGAGACAGACAGACAAACAGGCATGGGAAAGCCGAAGCAGCATTTCTTCTTCCTCCTTAAACAGTGCGAAGTGCCTCCCCAGTGACTGAAGTGAGAGAGGAGCCAGGGAGACGTTGAAGGTCCTAGGGAGGTTGGAAGCGGTGGCACTAACCCAGAGGGACACACAGTGTTGATTTTAGACCACCTTTGTCATCAGGGCTTTTTCCTGGTGCCTGTATTTGGGCTGAATTTTCCTCATCTGATCACCTTTTAGAATCATAAAAGAGAGGAAGAGGTGTCTACTGATTAAATGAAAATCTCGGCCCATGGTCTCTTTCTTTTGACAATGGATTGGTACAAGGAGGGTTGGATTTATTTTGAAAAATTAGAGAAATGGAATCAGTCAAGCCACTGTTACTAGAAAAGTCCCTTGAACAACAATGAGAGAAACAGTGCTCTGTTGTGGGCATGTGATCAGGCTTATGTGCAGTTGTGATCAGTTCTCTGTAAAGTTCCTGTTTTTATCACAGGCCGCCTCTCAGACAAAAGCAGCATTTTCTCCAAGCTTGGTATCAGTACTTTGGTGGTGTCTCCAGAGTTGCAAAATCTTGAGTTCCTTGCCAAAGGTCCTCTTCACTAGCGTTTTCCAAGTGAATTAAAAACTGTTGATTGAGCCGGGCGAGGTGGCGCACGCCTGTAATCCCAGCATTTGGGAGGCTGAGGCAGGAGGATCGTGAGTTCAAAGCCAACCTCAGCAACTTAGCAAGGCCCTAAGCAACTCAGTGAGACCCTGTCTCTAAATAAAATACAAAATAGGGCTGGGGATGTGGCTCAGTGGTGGAGTGCCCCTGGGTTCAATCCCCAGTACCAAAAAAAACCCCAAAAACTGTTGATTGGAAAAGAAGAATGTGACAAATTCCCAGGAGAGTTCTGACTTTTCGTGTATTTATTAAGGCATAAGCCCCTGCCCCCTTTCAGAATACTTTACAATGAAAAAACAGAAGTAGATTTTAGTGTTATAAATCTGTTCAGGCATTTAATAACCTTTCAAGGCTTTTCCAGTGTATAGGGAGATGTGGTTTAGCAACTTTTTTTGGGGTGGGAGTGGGGACGTGGGATTTAACCTAATGGTGCTTAACCACTGAGCCACATCCCCAGCCCATTTTATTTTTATTTTGAGACAGGGTCTCACTAAATTGCCCAGAGCCTTTTTCTAAGTTGCTGAGGCTGGCTTTGAACTTGGAATCCTCCTGTTTTAGCCTTTCTAGTTCCTGGGATTACAGGTGTGCACCACCATGCCTGGCTTCTAACACATTATTTTTAATCAGTTGGGAAGCGTTTAGGAAAATGGGAATCCTTTGGGTTTGTCTGCCCAGTGATACTTTTGGTTGAAATATTCATCAGGTGTACCAGTTGCAGTAGATTTGAATGGCTGAGCCTTAGTTTGTGAAAATGTTAATTTTTCTAAGTTTTTTTCCCACCTGAAGTTGAGGGGCTTTTGCATTACCGTTAATTCCTTTAAAAAAAAATTTTTTTTTTTTTTAGTTGTTGATGAACCTTCATTTTTATTTATTTATATATGGTGTCGAGAATCGAACCCAGTGCCTCACACATGCAAGGCTAGTGTTCTACCACTGAGCCATAACCCCAGCCCTCTAATTCTTCCTTTTAAGATATCTTCTTTTATTTTTTGTTGGTACAGGGGATTGGACCCTGGGGCGCTTAACCACTGAGCCACATCACCAGCCCTTTTTTATATTTTATTTAGAGACAGGGTCTCACTAAGTTGCTTAGGGCCTGGTTTAATTGCTGAGATTGGTTTGAACTTGGAATCCTGCCTCAGGCTCCTGAACTGCTGGGATTACCGTCCTACATCACAGTGCCAACCCATTCAAATCTTTTGGAAGTTATTTCTTAGTAATAAATCATGTGGCTTTGATGAGCTAGAAAGAAAGAGTTTTCACTGCATGTTTGTATCAGAGGGAGATTAAAAATAGGATTTGATTGCCTTTACATAGAAAGGGAAATCCTGGGAGCTCCTTATTCTTGATGTGTATCTGCTTCCAGCTGATTATTGTTTACATCTCTGGGTATTTCTAGACATCTCTAGAAGCATTCTGAGGAACTATTCTAGGACCACCAACTGATTATCTCACCTTTCTCTCCTTCAGAAACATGTGAGACTCCTACAAACTGTGAAAGCTTAGGCTTCAACATTTTGAGGACAAGTGCATTTTATGTTTTCCTATGTAGGATTATTTTGGTTGGCACATGACGTAGTTTGTATTTGTTTTTTATGAATTTATATTGCATTATCCTTCTTTTGTTTTTTCTTTTAAGTTCCGGAAAATTTACAGGTGAAAAAACCTTGGGCCTGCAGTGTCAGCATATTGGCTATTTGTCAGTCTTTCTTGCTTAAAGTACAAAGATGGTTGACTTGAGAAGTAGGTAGACATTAGGAATTCAAGTGAAGTTAAAAAAAACCAAAAAACCCAAAGGCCCCCAAATCTGTGATGTTATTTCTGACATTGATAGCGTATTTTGAACTAACCTTTGTTTTACATTTTCTCCATAATTACTGGTTTGATGAAAGTTTTTTTTTTTTTTTTTAAAGATACTTGTACCTGTGTCATGTCTTGCTGGCATTGGTGCATTAATTTCTCTAGTCATATTTTTGTTTTTTGTTTTAGGTTTATGTTGTAGTTGTCCTAATTATAGGGATAGTCTGAGCCGTAAACAGTTAAAGAATTTTCTTTGTGCTTACCTGTGTTTTCAGCTGCAGGCTTTGGTCATGGATCAGCCAACTCAGTGCAAAATGCAGGTTGGTGCCTCCTTTGGGCTGTTTGCTGCAGAGTGTGTTGCAGAATCTTGTGATATCTGTGCTTCAGGGAGATCAGCATGGACTTTGTGGTTAAAACCTGCTTCTGCACCAGAAAGCACAGCTTGAAACTGGAGAATCATTTAGTAATTGAATTTATACATAATCACAATTTTTTTGGTACGAGTTGGATAGGAGGTTTGTGCGCATATTCCTATGATTGAAGTTTTTTATGACGTATATGTTATTTGATAATAAGCTCTGTTGTCTGAACTTTATTCATAATGTCGGTAGTCCATATGAATTGTTTAAGTATATTATAATGATTTTCTTATACATTCTCATTTGAGTTTCATTAAATTTTGTGATTAGGTAGAATAGGTATTAGAATAATGATAATAGAATAATGATTATATAGAAAGGATATGCTAAAACTTCTTGGTTTAACAGAAAGAAAAACCTGGAATCAAAAGTGTGCTTTCTAAAGTTGTACATCTTATAAGTGCCATTATCTCAGGCTGCCATGTAATTATGGCATCTGAATGATTTAAATATCTGTTGTTATTGCACAAGCTACTATTTTTTACTCAAAGGCAACACTACCAAACAGTTTTATACCATAATTCCGAATAGTCCTGTTGATTCTATTTCTGAAATCTTTTTGAAATCCAGCAAGCCTGCATGTAGTTCAGTGTAGTTCAGCTGACATGTATTTTGTGCCTACTCTGTGCAAGGGATGTAGAGGTGAGCAGGATACTGTGCCAACTTTCAGGGAGCTCTGATTTTGGTAGGGAAATCATTTAAAAATATGAACAAAACTGCATAAGACTATGATGGAGATATGTATAGCAGGTGCCTTCTAAGAAAAGAGCTCTCTGCTGTCATTGTGAAGAAGAAATAGCATAGAACTATAAATATGGGATTGAATTGCCTGGTTAGTAGAGAGGACTGTGCTTTATCCTGTGCAGTTCAGTCATAAGGGCAAAGGAAAGAAGGATGTTATTGCCATACTCTGTGGCAGTTCAGAAGGAACTTAAGTCTTTCAGTGTCTGAAACAGTCCAAAGATGACAACTGGATAGGTATTTAAGAAAAACAGCCATTACCGGAAGGGATCCTCCCTTTTCTTGTTTGAACACTTCTCTGAACACAAACAACAAATGTAGTCACATCCTCCCTTTCTCTGTCTGTTTCATTGCATATCTCTGTGGTCCTTAGAGCACGGCACAGGGTTCATTCACTTTGAAGGTGAATGCATAAGAGAGATCATCTGCTTCCTAGGAGTTTCAGTGAATTCTTTTTAGGAGTGGATAGGAGAGTCAAAGAAGAAAGTAAAGGATGCTGGATAGGGCTGGAGTTGTGCAGTGGTGGAGCGCTTACTTATCCAAGTTATCTGCCTCCTAAAACTTGGTGGGCTGGCCTCTTCTTATGTTGGAATGCATCTTTGGGAATTGTGAGAGCCTATGCACATTACTTTGAAAATCCTCATTGTGGAAAATTTTAATTCTTTAAGGGTAGTATTCCATGTTACATGGTACTTGGAGTTAAGTAAAGAAAAGTTGGGTTATGTTCTTTTGGAGCTCATACTAATTTTGACTGAAAATTTCATTATAAACTGATATTAGTTGTAACTGTCAAAAAATTAGGAGCCGGGTGCGGTGGCGCATGCCTATAATCCCAGCACTTGGGAGGCTGAGGCAGGAGGATCGTGAGTTCTAAGCCAGCCTCAGCAACTTAGCGAGGCCCTAAGCAACTCAGTGAGACCCTGTCTCTAAATAAAATACAAAATAGGGCTGGGGATGTGGCTCAGTGGTCGAGTGCCTCTGAATTCAATCCCCAGTACCCAAAAAAAAAAAAAAAAAAAAAAAATTAGGATGATTGTGAACTGGTTTTGATGGCAGTTCCAGACGAGAAGTGACAGACAGAATTCATGGAAGAACAGTTTACCTTATTGAAAATGTTAGCATTTGTTTGGATCCTTGGTTCTGGTGTGTGTTTTGAGAAGTTAATCTTCTTGTTTGACAGCCCCACAGCAGTGAGCTGGATCTTTGAATCACATAAACATTAACCCATCACTTTTTGTCCTGCCCTTGGTTGCTGCTTTCTTTCCTGGCTCTAGTAAGACCTAGACTGCAGAGTTGAAAGTTCAAATGTTTGCTTTTTGCCGTATGTATGTATTATGATTTCTGTAATTCTCAGTGGATATTACTTATGTGACTCTTTGAAATGCTCCTCCTTCTTTGTGCATTATCTTACAATTTTTAGGACTTCAGCTTAAGTATTACCTTTTTTAAAAAAAATAAATCTATCCCTGACCACTGTGATCTCAAACCTTATAGTAGTTCCAGTCTGTATCCTGTTGTCAAACACATATTTTCTTTTCTTTTCTTTTCTTTTTTTGGAACTGGGGATTGAACCCAGGGGCACTCCACCACTGAGCCACATCCTCAGCCCTATTTTGTATTTTATTTAGAGACAGGGTCTCACTGAGTTGCTTAGGGCCTCACTAAGTTGCTGAGGCTGGCTTTGAACTCGCAATCCTCCTGCCTCAGCCTCCCAAGTGCTGGGATTACAGGTGTGCGCCACCGCGCCCGGCAAACATATCTTCTAATTATTTTACCTTAATAAAGGTAAGCTCCTATAGAGGTTATTTATATGTGAAACTTTTAAGTAACTTTCAACTATGTCTTTTATTTTAGGAGAGCAGTAAGTTTTTGCTGAGTTGAGTTCAGTTTGATTTGAATTGAAAAATGAATTATCTGTCTTAGACATGATTTTGGCACGAGGTGGGGTTGTATAATCATTTGAGAAACATGTTTTGGTATCTTTTGGGCCTGGGTCCAAGTCCTGACTGTACCACTTATTAGCTCTGTGGCTCCCTGGTTTTAATTTGTTCTGTCCTTACAAAAGGATTGACACTCTCATTAGAGTTGTAAGGAAGTTTAACATGAGATAACAGGAAAGCTGAGTATAGTATGGTATGGGGGGAGCAATCAGCACATGTTGATTTTTGTTGCTCCTGATAATAAATGGATGCCCTGTCACTTGGCTGTTCTTAATATCTTGTGCTACTTAGTAGAATACGGTTATATGTGAAGTGATGAAAGGCTTCATTTCACCATTGGTTATTCCTGTCAGCAACCTACATCTTTAGTCCAACACATGTTGGGTTACTGCAAGCAGTTGACTGGAGCAGAAAAGAGTTATTGGTTTGTTTAGACATTTAGCATACACACATTTCTGAACTTGTAGGGTCAGGCAAATGGCTTTGCATGCAAGCATGGTTTCTGAGACACAAGCATCTATAAACTATGAAAAGGCTTATGTAGTTGGGCATGGTGGTACATACCTGTGATTTCAGCTACTGGGAGGCTGAGGCAGGAGGATCACAAGTTTGAGGCTAGTCTGAGCAACTTAGTGAGACCCTGTTTCAAAATAATAAGTGCTGAGAATGTAGCTCAGTCCTTGCTTAGCATGTGCAAGGGTTCAATCCCTAGCGCTGGGGGAAAAAAGGTACATGCAGATGTTTAGGACCTTCAAATAGTTTTAGACTTTTAGTCCCCCTGTTTGTGCTTAGTGAACACATCCATTTGGTTCCTCCTTCAAATGTTTTCTTGCATCTTGTTTTCCTTTGATTTGATATGCCACCAGTTTTTTTATTTTTTAATTTTTTTTCATGGTTGATGGACATTTTAAATTTTATTTATTTATTTATTTATTTATTTATTTATTTATTTATATGTGGTGCTGAGAATTGAATCCAGTGCCTCACACATGCTAGGCAAGTGCTTTACCACTGAGCTACAACCCCAGCCCCCTGCCATCAGTCTTACTGAGTTCTCTATCTTCAGGCCCAACTGGTCTGATTGTAGTATTCTTGTAGCTCTAGATCTTTCACCTTTTTAGATATTACTTTTGTTTAAAACCATCGTATTGCTAAATCCAAGACTGTCACTCATTGTTTTTAAATGCTAAGTTTTCAAAAGGTAGAGAAGATCTCTTGTATTCTTTAACATAGGATCAAGGTTAGTGTTTTTGTACATATCAAATAGTCTTTTTGTTGTTTATATCATAGAATATTGTCATGTTATTATGCTTATAGTGAATAAGATGCTTTGTGGGTCCATGTTTTTCCATGAACATGATAGGTTCTGAAAGACCATTTCTTTGTAATTCCTCAGTGTCATAGTTGACAGTCTTTGGATAAATGGAATGACTTCATTGGATCCCAGAACTCTCTGAAGGTATGTGCAGAATTTTGAGTATAAAGTGTAATTCTTAGGTTTTTTGAGAGCTGGACCTACAGCTTTCAAGAGTTTCTTAAAGAGAACTGTGAAACAAAATTGAGAACCAAGTCTGTATGTTACTCCTTTCATTCTCACTAGCTTGTAAGGAAAATCAAACTCCCTCAACTCCCCTCTGCCTCTAATACTTAACAAATTTATCTATATCAGTTTCCAACCTTATCCCCTTTCTGTCTTTCCAGAGAAAGAACTATCCCCTTCCTGTTCTAAGGTGTAACCCTCTGACTGTTCTCACTTCCAACTCTCTTTTGGGATCTTAGGGTTGGACTTAAATGATTGATCTATTCAAGGACAAAATCCTTTTATCTTATTCTCATCTCTCTCGTCCTCATCCTCTCACTTAACACTTGACTCTCAGTCCTTTCTCTTCAGCCTATGAATTTGTTCCAGTTTCTTCCACCTGGAAAAATAAAAAACCTTTCCACAATTGCAGTCTTGCATAAGAATCTACTTGTTGCCTTGTGCTGGCATTCTCTCCCACTCTCTAGCCTAGAATATGTAGATTACATTTCCTTCTTATTTTTTACCTTTGCTCACTGTTCAGTCATTGATTCTGCCTCATCAAACCTCTGAAACAGCTGTCTCCATGGCCACCAATGATTTATTTCTTTCCCCCTTCCCTCCATCTCTCTTCCTCAACCTTCCCCCGCCATTCCTCCCTCCCTCCCTCCTGGGAATTGAACCCAAAGGCACTATACCACTGAGCTCCAGCCTAAATTTTTTTTTTTAAGTATTTTTGTAGTTGTTGATAGACCTTTATTTTATTTATTTATGTGCAATGCTGAGAAT
This sequence comes from Glaucomys volans, assembly GCA_020662805.1. Taxonomy (NCBI): domain Eukaryota; kingdom Metazoa; phylum Chordata; class Mammalia; order Rodentia; family Sciuridae; genus Glaucomys; species Glaucomys volans. The sequence goes on from JAJEJO010049634.1 coordinate 390,156, forward strand.
CGAATCCAGTGCCTCACACATGCTAGGAAAGCACTCTACTGCTGAGCTACAACCCCAGCCCAATTTTTTGAAATAGGATCTTGCTAAATTGCTGAGGCTGGTTTCCAACTTGGCATCCTCTTGCCTCAGCCTCCTGAGTAGCCATGTGCCATGTCTGGCACCACCAGTGATTTCTAGTTTCATACCATGAAGTAGTACCTGCTAGATATGACAGCTGTCTCTGCAGCATTGCATACTGTGGACCATTGTGCACCCTTTCCCTCTTTGTTTGTGTGTGTGTGTGTGTGTGTGTGTGTGTGTGTGCGCGCGCATTTATGTATGTGTGGTAACGGGAACTGAACCCAGGGCCTTGTGCATGCTAGGCAAGTGCTTACCACTGAGCTACATCCTTGCTCTCTCCCCCCCCCCCCCCCCTTTTTTTTTTTTGAGACAGAGTCTGAGTTGCTCATGCTGGCTACAAACTTGTGATCTTCCTGCTCTGGTTTCCCAAGTAGCTGGGATTACTGGGATTACAGGCATGATGTACCACTGTGCCTGGCTAGACCACGATCTTTATGAAATTCTTTGTCTTCTATGGCAGTTCCTTCTGACTGTCCTTTCTCATGCTCTCTCTTGGGCTTCTTGTTCTTTTTTTTCTTTTGATATTTGTGTTCTTCAGATATTTGTCATTGTTCTTCATCTTACTTTGCATACGCTTGCGGAATTAATTTATCCATGCTTAGGGCTTCAGTTGTCAGTGGTTACACAGGGTTCTAGTCCTGACTCTTCTCTGCTCTTGGCATCCCATTGGTATCCCCCAGGCAACTATAATTTAGTAAGTCCAAAACTACTCCCTGTTTCAGTGCCCCCTTCCATCCTCCCTACCTTCTCTCTCCACAATGGTCCCTACTTCAGAATGTCTACTTACCATATCAGTATGTTCTGCTGCTATTACAAAATGCCTTAGATTAGTGATTTACAAATAATAGAAATTCTTTGCTCACAGTTCAGAGCCTAGAAGTCTAAGATCAAGGTTTACTCCCTGTTTCAAAGATGGCACCTTCTTGCTTCATCCTGGCACAGAGGAAGGGGCAAACAGGCTCCCGTTAAACCTCGTTTTAAAAAAAAAATTTTAAGATGTTGATAGACCTTTATTTTATTATTTATATGTGGTTCTGAAAATTGAACCCAATGTCTCACACATGCTGGGCAAGTGCTCTACCACTGAGCCACAACCCCTGTTAAGTCTCTTTATAAGGACACTAATTGTGTTCATGAGAGCTCTGCACTCATGACCCGACCACCTTTTAAAAGCCCCATCTCTTAACACTATTACACAAAATCAAGTTTCAACTTACTAATTTGGAAGGGACATCAGCATTCAGTTACTAACAGTTTACCCAGGTCAAAAAATGGGGGTCATTCTTCTGGTGGATCATTGAGTCTTATTAATTCTCCTTTTCCCCATTCTCATTGTTTGTCTTCATCCAAGCACTTAGTTTTGCTTGGACTCTTATGGTAGTCTCCTAACTCATCTGCTTGTCTCTTGTCTTCCCTCCCCCTGTCCATTTCATTCTTTTCTACCTTCTGGTGGAGTGATCATTCTGAAATACAAACTTAAATATGTCCTTTTCCCTCTCTTTATTTTTTAAAATTTTGTGTGGTGCTGGGGATTGAACCCAGGGCCTTAGTGCATTTGAGACAGGCACTCTACCAACTGAGTCCCCAGCTCTCCTTTTCCCCACTTTGAAATTCTTCATTGAAGCTGGGCATGCTGGTGCATACCTATAATCCAGTGACTCAGAAGGTTGAGGCAGGAGGATCACAAGTTAAGGCCAGCCTCAGCAACGTAGTGAGACTCTGTCTCAAAATAAAAAATAAAAAGGACTGGGGATGTGGCTCTGTGGTAAAGTACCCTTGAGTTCATCCCCAGTTTTAAAAAAAAAGTCTTGATTACTTTTCTCCATGCACAGGATGAAACCCAAATCCAAGCATCTTCTTCATGTTCTAAGACCTGCTGTCCTTTTTAACTTCATTTCCTGTTCCTTCTGTTTTCTTTTTACTCGCTAGCCGTGCTGGTGACTTGCACTTTGCTGCATGCACTGTGCTTTTTCATTTTCATGCCATTGTATGTGCTGGCTTTCTTTAAAATGCCCACTCGTGCATGTTCTTCTGCCCAGTTAACTTCTGTTCCCCTTATTTTTCTGTAGAAGCCTGCCTTTCCTAAGCTGTCTTAAGAAGTTTAGATCTCTGTGTGTCATCAGTTATTGTGTGCTGAATATGTAACAGGCCCTGTGCTTAGCACTTTATATAACCTGCTTGACCAGTAGGTAGGTGCTGAATACATATAGCTTCTGTTATCATAATGATGATGGGGAACTGAGCTAGCAAAAAGCATTTGAAAGTTGAGTTGAATGTGATGTATGCCACATCCTGCCTGTTGTCATGCATCACCTGATCTTTTGCTTCTTTCCTACTAGTAAAGGTAACCTTTTTTTTTTTTTTTTTGATCCCAGGGATTGGACCCAGGGGCACTTAACCACTGAGCCACATCCCCAACCTTTTTTATGTTTTGAGATAGGGTCTTATAAGTTGCTCAGGGCCTCAACAAATTGCTGAGACTGGCTTTGAATTTGTGGTCCTCCTGCCTCTGCCTCCCAAGGCTCTAGGATTACAGGTGTGTGCCATCACTCCTGGCTAAGTAACTTTTTTTTTTTTTTTTTTTTGTGGTACTGGGGATTGAATTTGGGGGCATTAAACCACTGAGCCACATCCCCAGTTTTGTATTTTATTTAGTGACAGGATCTCACTGAATTGCTTAGGACCTCTCTGTTACTGAGGCTAGCTTTGAATTCCTGATCCTCTTGCCTCAGCCTTTCAGCCACCGGGATTACAGGAGTGTGCCATCACGTTTGGCTGGTAACATTCTTGATGTCTGGCACTGGGGAAGAGCACTGAATTTGAGTTATTAGGATTGGAGTTAAGTCCTTTTTCTGCTGTTACTATATGACTTTGGGCAGGTATTTGAAATGTGCTTCTAATCCTAACTCCTGGAGGTCGGTGTGCAATTTCCATTTTGTAGAGACTTGTTAAAGAACGCGAAGCTTGAAAGTATAGGGTGCTGGGATTGGAACTTAAATATGGTTGGCTCTAAACCCCTTTGTGATTCCACACTGCCAATTCCATCTTCATCTCACTAGATCATGTTTCAAGTAATTTTAGCAAAATTCTTTTCTGCCTTACCTAGTAGGCCCCACTTTCCTTAGGATACAGCGTCTCTCTTGGAGTTTTGTGGGTAGGGCTCCCTGAAGAGAGAACAGGAATGTTCTCAGAGAAAATGGGTACGGTCTAGGAGTTTGTTATTTCTGACCTTGCTCTGCCTAGAACAGAGGTCACCACTCTGCCTTATTATCAGAGGGTTTTCTTCATGCCAGCCTAATTGCTGGCAAAATGTGACTTATTTCTTTTTTCCTTTATGTGATACTGGCACTTGAATCCAGGGACTTGCACATACTAGCTAAGTACTCTACCACTTAGCTATATGCCCAGCCTGACTTTTTATTTCAGTGTTGGGGATTGAGTCCAGGGTCTTTCTTGTGCTAGGCAAGCATTGCATTTCTGAGCTACATCTTCATCTCCTCTTTGACTTATTTCCTTTCTTTCTTTTTTTGTACTGGGGTTGAACCCAGGGGCTCTTAACCACTGAGCCACATCCCCAGCCCTTTTTATTTTTTATTTTGAGACAGTGTCTCACTAAGTTGCTTAGGGCCTTGCCAAGCTGCTGAGGCTGGCCTCAAATTTGGCAATTCTCCTGCCTCAGCCTCCTGAGTCACTTGATTATACCTGTTTTCTTAACAACAACAGAAATTGGATAAAATTCTGTAAGATTGTTTATAAAGAGAATGATAACTTTATTTATTTGTCTTTTCATGTGAAATTTACTTTTTCTTCCTTGAATTGACAACAATATTTTATATATTACATAGGAGACTCCGAAATGAAAATTTGAAGTTCTGGTGGCATTCCCCCCACCCCTTTTTTTTTCTTTTTTCTTTTTTCTTTTTCTCTTTTCTTTTCTTTTCTTTTCTTTTCTTTTCTTTTCTTGTTTCTTTTCTCTTCTTTTCTTTTCTTTTCCTTTTTCTTTTTCTTTTTCTTTTTTCAGTTGGGATCTTGTTACATTGCCAAGGCAGGTCTTACGTGATCCTCCTGCCTCAGCCTCCAAGGTAGGTAGGACTCTAAATGTGTGCAACTATACCCAGCTGTAGGCTGTTTTTGGAAGGTCTGTGGTGTGCAATGGACATGAACTTCTGGGCTTTATTGATAGAGTTTTTCCGACATTCTAGTATAGAGTTTTGTCTGCTTCCCCTACACTCTTCCCTGAAAATGTAATGTTTCATTTACATAATGAAATTAATGTCGACATTTTTGTAAATGACATATAAATGACTTTCTGTGACTGTTTTTTCTTGGAGTTTTTTTTTTTTGTGTGAAGAAGTAGTGCTCTAATATTTATTTTTAGAGGATTGTTGCTTTTAGGGATACATTAAAGCATCTGAAGGGTTTTTTCATTTCTTTCTTTGTGTGTGTGTGTGTGTGTGTGTGACAATGGGGATTGAACCCAGGGCCTTGTGCATGCGGAGGCAAGAACTCAACCAACTGAGCTATATCCCCATCCCCCTTTCATTTCTTTTTTAAGGACCTTGGATCATATTGTCTTAAGTTATTCAAAGACTGTAACTCATGGATTTTAATTCAGATCAGGCACGGATGAATTTTATGGTGCTAACCAGTCTTGTTACAGAATTTCCTTTTAAAAAATGAACTCAGTAGGAATTGTTATGAAGAAACTTGTGACAGTTTTTCTTTCAATAAATCTAATGAAGGCAAATGGACTGTCTTGAAATTTTAGAGTTGTTATTCCTAATTAGATTTCCTCTCTAGTTTAGAGAAACTTTCATTTTTAAGTGGAACATGTAGAAAAAGATTGGTTTGAGCTTTCCTCCTCTAGTTCTTTCTTGTTGTTTTTCTTTAAGGAGACTGAGGGAAGTACCAGAGAATGAACTTCCTGTTAAAAAAACATAAGCAAAAAAACCTTCCCCATTTGTTGGTTTTCTTACCTCTGATCTCTAATCTCTAATGTTACTCCTGAAATATTTTTCCAATTATCTTTTTTTTTTTTTTTTGGTACTGGGGTTAGAATCCAGGGGCACTTAGCCACTGAGCCATATCCCCAACCTTTTTTTGTATTTTATTTAGAGACAGGATCTCAGGATCTCACTGAGTTACTTAGGGATTTGCTGAATTGTTGGGGCTGACCTTGAATTTGTGATCCTCCTGCCTCAGGCTCCCAGGCTGCTGGAATTACAGGCCTCTGCCACCACACCTGGCTTCAAATTACCTTAAATTTATAAAATTATCGTTTGCATGAATATTCTCATCTCCCCTTAGTAAGCTACCTGAGAACAACAGTACATGGTGTCCTTTAGCATGGATGCTTTTCAGTTTGGTTAGTGAACAAATCTCGAATCTGATCAACCTCCCTGTCTATCCTTATTTCCTCCAAGTATCTGACAGACTCTTGTATTATAGTCAAACTGTTTTTCTCATTCTTTTGACATGCTCATGTCCATCTCAATATCTTTACAATGAGCTTTTTCCTTGTCAGATTTGCCTTTTCTTCTTTGGACATCCTATCCATGTTTCCAGTCTTGCCTGATGTCCACTTCATCATGAAACCAGCTTTAGTCCATATTAATCTTTTCTATTTTTAGACTTGTATTTAGCAACAGAGTTTAACACTTAATTGACCACTGTGTATTTGTTTCATATATGTTATTATTTATCTTCTTAGTTAGACTTTAGATTTTTTGAATTTAACAAGGGTCTTCTACATTTTGAAACCTCTACATTTTCAGTAAGTTGCTGAACATATCAGTATGTCAGTAAAGATGTATTGTGCACACCTGTATTTGCAAGACCAATCGAGAGGGTAAGAGATGTATTCCTTGTTCTCAGGAAGCTTTCAATCCAGGAACATCTCAATAAATAGGTATTTAAATTTTAAAAACATTAGGTAATTGTCTTAGAAGTGTTTTTATTTTCTACTTGAGTGACTTCATTTAAACAGTCACACTGGGAATGATTCTGGGAAGATGGCAGCTTGACTACTGTGTTTCTCTATCTCTGATTTGTTGTAGTGGGGATAGAATCCAGGGCCTTGCGCATGGGCAGCTGCTCTCCCACTGACCTGTATTTCCAGGACCTGTAGTTCTCTTTTCAAAGCTCAGTTCAACTAAAATAATTTCAAATCTTAGATCCAAAATACCAAGAGATAAAATGGGACACTTGGAGGATATAGCCAAGAAGCTGAAAATACAAAGAATTTTAGTTGGGTATGGTGGCATGTGTCTGTAATCCCAGCTGCTCTGGAGGCTGAGGCAGGAGGATCACAATTTAAGGCCAGCCTCAGTTTAGACCCTAAACAACTTAGGGAGACCCTGTCTCAAAAATATAAAGGGCTGGAGATGTAGCTCAGTGGTAAAGTACCCTTGGATTCAGTCCCTAGTAAAACCACTGCCCCCCAAAAAGAGAATTTTAGAAGGGTAAACAAGTAATAGAGAAATTTCCTAAGCTGAAAAAAAGATTATGAATTGGAAAAGACTTCAGATTGAATGATTGTGTTAAGGCAAGATTGATGAAAAAAGGCACAAAGATAGACATAGCAAGACCTTGTCTCAATATAAAAAATAAAAAGTGTTGAGGATGTAGCTCAGTTGTAGAGTGCCACTTAGTTCAATCCTCAGAACCTCAACAAAAGACAAACAAACAAATAAACAAACAAAAGATCCCAAAGTAGGAGGGAAGACAGTGATAGACAGTGGAGTTTGAAATAAATAAATAAGCATATATACATATGTAAATATGCACATATATAATTATTAGGAGTGACAATATAACTGCTAAGTAAGAATCATTGAAGTAGATGAGACAAATTGCAATGGAAAACCTAGTCATCTGAACAAAATACAATCTTCCTTCAGTATCTCTGGGGTACTAGTTCCAGGACCTCATGGATACCAAAATCTGTGGATGCTAGTCCCTTATATAGAATGACATAGTATTTGCATATAATCTACACACATTCTTTTGAATACTTTGAATAATCTCTAGATTCCTGAATAATCTCTAGACATTTGGCATTATCTAAAAACAATGTGAATGCTATATAAATAGTTTTTATATTGTATGTTGTATTGTTTAGGGAATAGTATCAAGAAAAGAAGTCTGTACTTTTTTTTTTTTTTTTTAAGTACTGGGGATTAAACCCAGGGGCACTCTACCACTGAGCCACATCCCCAGCCCTATTTTGTATTTTTATTTAGAGACAGGGTCTCACTGAGTTGCTTAGGGCCTTGCTAATTGCTGAGGCTGACTTTGAACTTGTGATCCTCCTGCATCAGCCTCTGGAGTTGCTGGGATTACAGGTGTGCGCCACCGCGCCTGGCTCTGTACATGTTTAGTACAGATGCAACCTTTTTTTTTTTTTAAGGATATTTTCAATTTGCAGTTAGTTGAATACTCTGATGTGGAACCTGTGGATAAGGAGAACCAGCAGTATTCCACTTGATTTCAGAAAACAAGACATTGTGGACAGGATAGCATAGAGGTGGGTGGGAATTAAAAATGTTCTTTGGTGTCATTGGGATGTTGGTTAGTGATTATAGGATTGAATTGCCATAATGAGAAAAATATTTATAATAGTGTAAAATTATTAAATAATTAAGCCATGTGCAGCAGCATGCTATCCTAACTGCTTGGGAGACTGAGGCAGGAGGATTGCTGAGTCAAGGGGTTTGAGGCTGACCTGAGAAAGACCCATTTTCAGAAAAAAAAAAGTGTATGCTTGTGTACACATGCACATATGCATGTAATATGTACATATTTATAAAATATGAAGGAAATTGTAAAATCTTACTTAAAAGCAATACTTGAAAAATGGAAATATATACCATATTCCTGAATGGTGGGAGGAAGAGTTATATATATACATATAAGAAGTCTAGTTGAACTCCAGTGGAAAATTCTTCTGGGAATGAGGACTAAATGTTTTAGAATAGCCAAGATAAATTAGCAACAATGGTGAGGTGTTATTTGCCTTACCACATATAAAACAGATTCTAAAATTCTGGTGTTCAAAGAAGTATGGTATTTGCTTTTGAATAAGGATGAGTGAACAGAATAGAACAAATTCTTATATATGTAGGATGAAAATTATGAGAACATGAAATGTCTCATTAGGTTAGATCAGCTCTCTTTCTAATTGAAATTAGAGAAGAGTTTAAAGTAAGTTGGTATGCCTCCATAAAACATCAGAAATCCTGAAGAAAACAATTTTTTTTTCACGGTTCTGCATGCTGCGGATTGAACTAAGGGCCTTATGCATGCTAGGTCCTCTGCCACTGAGCTCCATCACCAGTCCAGAAATCCTGAACTTCTTGATGCTCTATTATCCTGCCAAGAGCAGCATACTAGATCCAGAAAGATAAGGCATGGTCTTTCTAGTGCCTTCTACCTATAGACAAAGCTTAATTAACATCATGGCAGCCAGTAAAAGAAAAATATTTAAAGGGCCCTTCTTACTACTTACAGAGCAGTCAATAAAGGGTATATTTGGAGCTGAGAGGCAATAAATTGATTTCTGACTCATCTTTCCTTCAGTCCACCTCTCAGTGTCAGGTCCTTCTGGAGTTTTTTTGGTACTACCTTGAGAATATATCCTAAATTTGCTTCTAGTCTGTCACTGATTGCTTAGAATCCTTGCCTTGCCTGTGTTACTGTATCTCTTGCTTCTGTAGTTCCTTGCTTGGTGTCCCTTTTTCTTCTCTCCAACCAGTTTTCCCCATAACATTTAGAAAGCTTTTTAAACTACAGATTAGATCATTTTGCTTCCTTACTGTACAACCCTGCAGTGGATTCTCTTTGTCATTAAAATAAAACTCAAACCCCTTTTCATGGCCTGCAAGACATACATAGTCCTGTCCCTCATCTTTTGCCCTCACCCATTATGCTTCAGTTATACTGTCTCCTCTCTCATCTCTTTTCTTTCCCCTCCCTCCTTCCTTTTCTTTTTCCCTTACCTCTTCCTTGTATTTGTTTAGCTGGTGTTAGTGCCTACTATGTGCCACATAGGTGCAGGTGATACAACAATAGTTAACATAAAAATTCCTACCTTTAGGGGGCTTTTACATTGGGTAGAAGTTGACAGAAAATAAGTAATATATATTGCTTCTTAGATGATAAAAATTTCAATGAGAGATAGAATTTGGGTATGCCTGTCATACCAGCAACTCGGGAGACTGAGGCAGGAGGATTCCAAGTTTGAGATCAGCATTTTAGTGAGACCCTATCTCAAAAAATAAAAAAGGATAAAGATGTGACTCAATGGTTAAGTAGTGCCTCTGGGTTCAATCTCTGGTACCAAAAAGAAAGAAAGAAAGAAAGAAAGAAAGAAAGAAAGAAAAAAGAGAGAATACCAGGGCAGGGTTAATGGGAACAATTTAAAATAGTCAGGGAAGGCTACATTGTAAGATGATATTTGAACAAAACCCTGAGGGTGATGAAACTTTGTTTTTTCTTGAAGTCCCTAGGCTGTGGTCAGTTCTAGGTATGTTCCTTGCTTTTCTTCTGCCTGGAATATTCTCCAAGATCTGTGCTAGGCCAAAACTTTTGTTTCATTTGTCTCAGCTTAAAGTTAATCCACAGAATGACTTTCCTGACCTCCAAGTTTAAATTAGTAACATTCCCATCATTCTCCATCTTTCAGCTTTTTAACTTTTTTTTCTACTTTAAATTTTCTAATTAGTCCATCATTTGAAATTATTTTGTTCATGTGTTTATTTGTTCACTGTTGGGTTTCCCCCCACCAAAGTGTTAGTTCTGTGAGTGCAGAGACTTTGCTGTCTTGGTTCCGGCTCTCTTCCCAGGGCCTAGAATAGAAGACTCTCAATAGACATTTGTTCAGTGAACAAGTTGATAATCTTTGATGGTAGGTACGGTAAAGAACAGTAGACTGTCCCCAGCCTCTCTTTCAGGAGGGAAAAGGGACATCTGTGGAAGCTGACCAGAATCAAAACTTTGAGGCCTGTTTTTCCTGACAGTTTGGTTAGTTTCATGTGTGTGTGGGGGTGAGGTCCTGGGGATTCAGTTTGGAGGCGTTCTACCACTGAGCTGTATCCCCAGCCCTTTTTTTGAGACAGTGTTTCCCTAAATTGCAGAAACTGGTCTTAAACTCACTGGTTTAGTTTCTGATGTTGATCCTTATATGTGACTTTTGCATTTGGGCGATGTGTGATAACTTTCCATTTCATCAGCCTACCTGGCTGCTTTATTCACTTTGTTGGCATTTACTATGCAAATATCTTCGGCACTCACAGCAGCACCCTGGTGCAGTGCTTGTGAGAACTGAAGCCACACCCTGAGTACTCCTGCTCCCTGTAGAGGGGGATGTAAACTTCTTTTACTTTGTACTTTGCCCCGTGAGTTGATTCCTTTTTACACTATGCAAATATAGTTCCCACAGGATCTGATCTAGGGATAAGTTGATTGGGTGGGTTTTTCTGTAGACCAGATGTTGTCAACAACCTTCATTTTGGTTTAACTGGTCCTAGTTGGAAAAAATTTAAATATTTTAAATGCCTGGTTTTCCAACATTTTTTTCTTGGCTACATCACATTTTTTGCAAAATGTTGAAAAATCAGAGAAGTGAAATATTTAGGCATATGGTAAATAATTGGGTTTGTTGAACTAAGACCGTTGGTTGATTTATTCCAGTATATGTAAACAGCGTGGCCATTTAGACTTCCAAGGACATTCATGGGTTGCCCATAATGTGTCCAACTATACACACAATTTGTCTCTTAGGTGCCTACTTGACTACCTATGTCCAAGATAGTGTTCAAATGCCAAATATATTGTAATTGTGCACATAGGATAAATACACTAAAATCTCAAAATTCTACCTAGTGTTTTATCATGAGAAATAGAACTTGTAAGACATCTTAATCAAGTGATCTATTTAAGTAAAGAGTGAAGAAACATAGCTGGGTATACCTGTAATCCTAGGTACTCAAGAGACTAAGGTAGGAAGATTGCAAGTTTAAGGCCAGCCTGGGCAATTTAGCAAGCACATTTAAGAAAAAAAAAAGTTTTGGGGGGAGGCATGATCTATCTGTCTATCTATCTGTCATCTATCTATCTATATTTCAGTGGTGGAGCACTTGACTAGCATGTGTGGTGCCTTTGGTTAAATCCCTAGCACCACAAAAGGGGAAAAAAAAGAATGATCAAATATTGTTGCAAACACAAAAATGATAAGGATTAATATGGAGGGTGATTTATGAATTTAGTGAGAGTGGTTTTAAAGTAATAATTGTGAGGGTCAGAAGCCAGATTATAATGGGTTAAGGAATGAATGGGAGGAAACAGATGAATGAAATAACTTTCAGTAAGTTTGATAGTGGTTATTTAGGAGGGGAAGGACATGGCAATAGTTTCTTATAGTCATTAGAGAGATGTTAGAAAAGTATCTTTATTACATAATAAATGCCATAAAGGAGACATGTACAAATACTTGAAGGTACTTAGGTGAAAGGCATTAATATACCTATAGTATTATGGGAAGGATTACCTGAAGTACCAGTGAACTAGGAGTTTGGGCAGATGGACAGGGGGAGGAAGATACTTTTGATTGGGGGACAGATAAGGGTTTGTGAATTTAGCATGTTTGAGGAAGTTTTATGGTGAATTGGTGATAGTAGAGCACAATGCACAAGCTAACTAGGTCGATTAAGCTTGGAAAGTGTCAGGGCTGAAAACGGCTGAGCTGAGTTAGTCCCTATGGGCCATAGAATCTTAACTTTTATCCCGTAGGTTTTTGCCTCCCGTTGGGAAGATCTGTGTTGATATGCCAGGGGTACTCAGGATAAGTGTGATATATTTTCTTGGAATGTCCTTTGAATTGAAGTTAGGGGGAAATTATTGCTATATTAAAATGTGAATATATCCTAATGCATGATTGAAGTCTAAGTTAAAATATAATCTTAAATTTTAAGATTTATAAAGATTGTATTTTGGTGTAGCTCAGTGTTAGAGTGCTTGCCTACCATGTGTGAGGTACTGGGTTCCATCCTCAGTGCCACATAAAAAAATAAATAAATAAAATAAAGGTATTGTGTCCATCTACAACTTAAAAAAAATGCGTTTTGCTCCAGTGACTGATTACTTCATGTTATACCTCTTCTAGATCCTCTAGTCCCTCACTGATATTCTTAAGAGGAAAAAACTTAAATAGCATCCGTATAGCTCATGGGGAATTACTGAAGAATAGTAAATAAGAGTAGATGACATTGGTAGTTAGAAGAGATTACCCTAGAGAAGGATAGTTTTAGGCTCCTATTGTCACACAACTAAGAGGGCACCATTCATGTATAGTATAATGCAAAACAGCCCTAAATAGGTAAGAACAGGGCCAAAGGGCAAGACAGGACAGGAAGACTCATAAGGAGGCTATGGAAATGAGCTGCCTCTGCAGTAGGATTAGGGAAGATAGAGTGAAAGAGGTATCTAAGGAGGCAGAATTGATGAGACTGGTATAGAGAAGCTGGAGGGCATATTATATATGGATATGATGGGGGAAGCTAGGTGGACTCTCGATCTCTGGTTTAAGCATCTTGAGAGAAGGATGGCACTATTTTCTCATGCAGGGAAAAGAGAAAGAAAGCTTTTGAATATGGGGGGAATGAATTCAGTTTTACGGAATGTGGAGGCATGCAGATAGAGATCTGTGGCAGGCAGTTGGCTGTGTGGATTTGGAGTGTTTTATGAAGGCCTATCCTGCAGGTATACATTCAGTATTGTTCAGTATATCTCACTGACAATGGAAGCAATAAATATTATTGAGTTATCCAAGGAGAACATATATAGTGAGAAGAGGTTCTGGGAAGAACCACCATCAAGGAGAAAGCTGAAAAAGGAACCTGAAAATGAGAGTGGCCAAAGAGAGAGCATAGTAGAGCAAAGCAACCTGGAATTTTAGTTTTTTGTTGCAGAGTTTGAGGTATGGACTGAAAAAATGCCACTGAGATTTATAAGTAGAGGAGGTCATTGCTGACCTTTCAGTCATTTTAGTGGATTGGGGGCAGGTGTCTGTGTACGTGTAGCATGCTGATAGTGGGTAAAGAATGCAAAGCTAAGAGAAAGTGGAAGTATACCCTGCTTTTTCAAGCCTGGCTGTGAGATGAAGGAGGGAAGAACCGTAGCTGGGATGTTTAAACATATCGGTTCTTTGTCTTTGTCTCCAGTAGAAAGTAAGTTGCATGAGGGCTGTTACATTCTTTGTTTTATCTTCAGGGTCAAAAAGGACATCTGGCACATAGTAACTGCTTAATAAACATTTGATGGCTAAATTAATGAGTTATGTTAAGAAGGGGGAGACTTGAGCGCAAATGTTCATTTGTGGGGCAGAGGGCTAGAGGTCTTAGAGAGGAAGGATTGAAGGTCTAGAGTAGAAAGGTATGATAAAATGTGGTCTCATTGAGTCAGTGAAGTTTGAGATCCCAAACTACTGGAGAAATCATCCAGGATAGAGTGACTTTTTCTGTTGAAACAGAAGGAAGGAGGAAAGGACAGGAACAAAGGCAGATATTTATAGGTGGTGGAGGAGGAAGTTGTGGGAGTCCTTTCTTGATGGCCTTAGGAGTATTCTCTCAGTTAAAAATAAAGAGTGAATGTATGTATCTGTGGAAAATTCTTTGTGGAGACTTATTTAAAACAACAACAACAACAACAACAACAACAACAAAAACACCCCTGTTTAAGCAGCTGTGGAAAGTCACAACCATATAATTGTAGGCACTCACAAGGTTGTGGTCAGTGACATAAAGGGTATGTGAGGTAAGGATGTGCCAGAGAGGATGAGTAAGAGTAGGTAAGACAAGAGGGCTCTGGTCTCAGACCTGAAAGTCGGGTGTGGCTGGGAGCTGACAGAAGGGAATGTGTACGCCTATGTGCTGCCATTTCACTAGGTCCCACAAGTATCAGGAGACTATCCTTGGGCTCTTAGTGAAGTTTGGTGAGAAAGGGCAGTACAGGAGGCTCCCTTTTTCCCTTGTGAGATAATGAACAGAAACTTGAGCCTTGAGTGAAGTGGAGTCACTTTGTTAGCAGTGCCTTGGGTCTTCCCCAGACTGGCTTTCCAGTGATCTATTTCTGATTCATTAGACTGCCTACCCAACTTTGGGCAACCTGTTTCTCACATGGTCTGTCTGTTCAAGAGTAAAGGTAGTAGTGAGAAAGAGGATGTGACAGTGTCACAGTGAGTCATAAAGAGCAAGACATGACCATATTTGTCTCATCAAGTTTTACGTAGAATTAAAGAATATTCAAGTGCTCTCTTATTTAGCATTCTGTATTTTCAGTTTAATCAAATTCCAGTCTCCTTATATATCAGGAACTTCCTTTTGAAGGGAAAATAGTAGGAAGGGTGGGATGCCAATTAGAAAGGATGGGTTTACTATTGTCTAGACTTTAGTTGAAATTAAATAACCCAACCAAGCTGGTTATTTTTTCTTTTTCTTTTTCTTTTCCTTTTTCTTTTTCTTTTTCTTTTTCTTTTTCTTTTTCTTTTTCTTTTTCTTTTTCTTTTTCACATCAGCCAATATTGCAAACCATTCTCTGACAATTAAGCTATCCAAGGCAGGGTAGAGTTGGACTTGAGTTCTGGCTGCTTTTGTTTTTGTATCTTTCACATGCTAGAACTTGTTCCCTGTAAAGTGAGCAGAGGATCCTTTAGAAAGGAAACAGGTTCTAAGGGTATGAAGGTATTTTGTTGAGAGCAAGCTGCAGATTTTAATCACATATTTAACTTTCCTATCAAGGAAGGCAACTTTATAATGTAAAAAGTACCTGCTACTTTTTGAAGATGAAGAAAAATAACTTCTTTCTCTGATAGAAGGTGAAGTCAGAGATAGGCTAAGATGATAATTGGAAATTAGTATCATCATAATTGGCTCAATACTTGGAATTTATTTTTTCTAAACTGTCCCACTTCTGTTTAGGGGCAGGGAGTACCCTCTGTGTTCCTACCTAATTCCCCAAATTCTAAGTTGTTTAGCTGTTGGTTGAATAATTAGAACTCCAATTAGGCATTTACTTCAGGAAAGGAAAAAAATTGACTTTGTCAGCATTTTAGGAAGAACTCAGGGAACAGGAAAAGCTATATGATAGGTCAATTTGGTATCAGCAAGCTAAGGACTCATTTCTTATTTTTCACAGATAATTGAGTTATAACCAGATCCCTATTTTCCTGGAATTTATGTGTGTCTAAAAGACTGCTTTCAGGAATTTTGAAGCTGGGTGTGGTGGTCCCAGCTACTCTGGAGGCTGAGGTGAGAGAATCTCTTGAGCCTTCTGTAATTAGAGGCACATAAAAGGCATGAGAAGACATGGAAAAAATCATGGGTTCAGGTTCCACTTCTGGAAGCTTTGTGACCTTGGGCAAGTCATTTGACCTTCTCTGTCTTGGGGTGAGGAAGTAGCTACATGAGAGTATCTAGGTTTTTCTAGTTCTTAATTACTTAGATGACCTGTGATTGGATATGTTTATGAAAATGTATGAAAAGGACATTCTATTATAAATTTGTCAGGACAGTTACTATTTAAAGAAAATTTAAATTTGAGCAATCATTCTCTAATTTGTATTCTATTTAGTTGAAACTTATAGGTTGAACTTTCTTTTTATAATTTTATTTTTTATTGACAAATATTAATTGTACATGGTTGTATTGCATTTTCTAAAGGAAGGTATGCACTTAATTATTGAGGATGTGTGCTGTTGTTTTGGTTACAGTTTGTTGAATTCTTCTAATGCATCTCTTTCCTTCTTATTTCCCTAGCTTCAACTTTATCGTCCGTGCTTTCACCTTTTTATTGGTACATATCAAATTGCTTTATAATTGTTTGCCTACATTTCTCTGTATTCTTCCCAGAGTCTGGAAACCATGTCTTAACTCATTTTTGCTTTCTCTATTGTAAAACATTGAGGAAAAGAATGATGGCGAGATGAGGGGGAATGGTTAAAAATAGCTCAGACTTTTGAGTTTGGGTAACCAGGGGAATGATGTTGATATATATAAAAACACCTGAGATGCTGGTTTGTGGAGAAGAATATAATTTTGACCAAAAGGGAATCTATGGCATTGGCAGGACATTTGGGGAAGCTGTTCAGTAGGTGGTTAGAAGTGATGAATTATTTTAGAGCATTTGAAGGATTTGAGCATCATCTTCATGGGGTTCATCAAGGTGTATCAGATCTTTGAAGGGGAAAGTCATAAATGAAGCTAAACAGGACTGCCTGTGTTTAGGAAGCTAGAGGGAAAGAAGAGTCTTTCAGGGTTTCAGGGATGGACACAAAAGTAGGAATTGAGTGAGCAGTGTGATGCTTTTGTGGAGACAAATACGCAATGATGTGAAAGCTATAAAGAAGTTAGGAGATGATGGGTGAGTGGGGGGTACAGATGATTGGAGTAGTCAATTCCAGTCTTGTAGCTGAATCAGAGGCTAGATTGAAAAAGATAATGAGGATAAAGGTGTAGGCTTCTGACTCATTGAATGAAAGAACAAGGGCAGATTTAAAGGAGTACTTATTTATTTTACTTGACTTTTTTTTTTTTTTTTTTTAAATTTTGGCACAATGAATTGAACATAGGGACATTTACTCATGGAGCCACATCCCCAGCACTTTTTATTTTTAATTTTGAGATATATCTTAGTAACTTTGAATGTGTGATCCTCTTGTCTCAACCTTCTGAGCCACTGGAATTACAGGCGTGTGTCACCCTGTCTGGCTTGACTACCATTTTTTTTTTTTTTTAAAGCCAAAAGAAGTCTTTATTTTTAGCTGACCAGCAACAACCACCCTTACACCTAAAAGTGGTGTGCCAGGGAATTGTGACTACTATTTTTTAATAATAGGAGGGTACTGAGGAATCTTAATAGGCCTAGGGAAAGCAGGCTGAGGAAAAAATTAGAGCAGTGCCATAGGGGCATGAGATGGATTTGGAGAATACAATTGTGTGATGTTCCTGTAGAACTGTGACATAATGATGTCATGGAGGTCATCACTGAGTATTGATGTCGCAAGCATGATGGCAGAACCTGGGGTCTAAGGAAAGCAGGAGCCAGGGTATAAAAACTGGAACGTGCTATAAGAATGCATGAGCTTCAAGACCAAAGTGTCATTGGCTACAACTTCAGAGACTGTCCTGCGTTGATGACTTCATATTATTGTGTTAACTTTTTCTGTGTGTGTAAGTGAAACAGAAAAAAAAGATTGTCTTATTTTAGGGTTATTGAGTTGGAAATAAGGCATGAAAATTCTTGTACTGTTCATAAA
>JAJEJO010049634.1:412583-427332 GCA_020662805.1 Glaucomys volans
TTTTATTCTTTATGGCTGAATAATACTCCATTGTGAATATATACCACAGTTTCTTTATCTACTCATCTATTGAGGGGCATCTAGGTTGGTTCCACCATCTAGCTATTGTGAATTGAGCTGCTATAAACATTAATGTGGCTGCGTTGCTGTAGTTTGCTGATTTTAAGTCCTTTGGGTATAAACCAAGGAGTGGGATAACTGGGTCAAAAGGTGGGTCCATTCCAAGTTTTCTGAGGAATCTCCATACTGCTTTCCAGAGTGACTGCACCAATTTACAACTCTACCAGCAATGTTCAAGTGAAGGCACTTAGTTTTATAGTCTGAAATTTAAGAAAGCAGTTTAAGTTGGATGTGGATCCCAGCTAAGGCAGGAGGATTGTAAGTTTGAAGTTAGCCTCAGCAACTTAATGAGTCTCAAACCTGTCTCAAAATATGGTTTAAAATGGGAATGGGGTGTAGCTTAGTAGTAGTAGAGTGCACCAGGGTTCAATCTCCAGACTGCAAAAAAAAAAAAAAAAAAGCTTGCAATTTAATGTTATACCCGATTCCTTTGGAGAATCCAGAAAAAGGTAAGGATTATAAGAGAAATATGCATTAATAAATGTGGAAAGAATCAGTACAGCTTTCATGTGTTAACCACAGATTTTGCAAGCTTAATGATTTTGTAGAATCATTGACAAGTCCATCTGTATCAAATAAGTTTATTTATAAGTAAGTACTTCCTTCCAGGCTTGAATTAAAGTGTTTCTGTCAAATTGTAACTTTTTAAACTTCTTTTTTTCTTATTGTCCTTCTCATCTACTATCAGTAACTGAAATTTTCAAAATGCTGAAAAGATATAAAGTTAATAGTGCTTTCTAATTATAAATATTTTTGTTTTTAATGCTAAACTTTTCCAGTCTAAGGCACACTGTACTTACAATAATGATTTTTATTAAATATCTTTTATTTTATTTTATTTTTATTTGGTACTGAGAATTGAATCCAGTGCCTCACACATGCCAGGTCAGTGCTCTACCACTGAGCACAACAAATCAACAATTGATTTTTTATATTGTCTGTCTAAATTGTATTAGACCACTTTGGGTGAAAATTTTCCTATGTCTTTTTGTTTGTTTATTGTAGTGGTATGGGGGATTGAACCCAGCGACTTTCTACATTGAGCTGCATCCCCAGCCCTTTCCTGGTTTAATTTTGATACAGGGTTTAGCTAAGTTGCGTAGACTAGCCTTGAATTTGGGATCTTCTGCCTCACCTCCCCAGGAGCTGGGATTACAGGCTTGTACCACTGTGCCCAGTTTTCTTTTTTCCTTTTTGGTACTGAGAATTGAACCCAAGGATGCTTTACCATGGAGCTACATCCCCAGCCCTTTGATTGTTTTTTATTTTGGGATAGGGTTTCCATAAGTTGCTGAGGAACTCTCCTACTTGGTAAGGCTGGCTTTGAATTTGTGATCCTCCTGCCTCAGCCTCCTGAGTGTATGGGATTACAGGTGTGTGCCACCACACCTGGCCCTTGCCCAGCTTTCTTATACCTCTTTAACTAAACATGGTTGAGCAGACAGAGGCATTCAAACCAGCTGATCACAGAGCTCAGAAAAATTGTATTCAATTTTGATTGATTAATAATCGGGCTGATAAACTGGCCTCCAGCATGCAGAGAAATCCATTTTAAATACCTCAAAACCTTAAGGAGGAATTTGATTTGGCCTTCTTTTAAAGATGTATGTCCTTTGATAAATATCAGCAGTAGGCCTCTGCAGCTCCCTGTCTAAGGCAGACATCACAAGTGTTTGCTGAAGCATTAATGCAGTAATACATTCATTTAAACATGTTATGGGAGTTGGTTGGAAATTTTCTGTTGATCACCATGGTAATTAAATTTGGATAATGGAACTTGCTTGAACATGAGACACTGTAAGCAGTTTTCCTCAGTCGGGCTTGTGAAAGAACCTAAACCTCGAGTTTTGGAGAGATCCCAGGTGTCCTCCTCACTTGCACCATTTCTTTGTAGCAACATGTACTGTACAAATGTGAGAATAATTTGGCCACGATGCCATTCCTAGTTCAGGAAAGTCAAGTTTCAGAATTAGGGTGGATGAAGAAAGTTTCATGATAATAGCTCAGACTTAGAATGGATCAGGAGATTAGAAAGTAAAAATTGGAATTGAAGCAGCAACCCACTTAATATCACATATTAACTCCTAAAATGTGAGCACTTTAATTTTCTATAAAATCTCCTTTTTTTTTTTTCTTTTTCTTTTTCTTTTTTTGTAGTGCTTGGGATTGAACCTAGGGCCTTGCACCTGCTAGGCAAGTTTGAGCACTGAGCTACATCCCCAGGCCTTTTAAAATTGTTATTTTGAGACAGGGTCTTACTAAATTGTCTAGGCTGGTCTTGAACTCACAATCCTTTTACCTCAGCCTCTCTAGTAGCTGGGATTATAGGTGTGCACCACTGTATCAAGCTGTCCTTCTTATATTTTACCAAACAAAATCTGATCCTTCTGTGCCCTACTATGATAAGCCTCATAGAGTGTGTTTTGTTTCTGGAAGATATAAAAATTAAGTTTATTGTAGGGAAATGTTAGTTTTTCCCATACAGAACATAATGCTTTTATTTATCAGTTAGCCCCAAAAGAAAAGCTAGTAAGTGAAAGGGATCCTTGTGTACTTGATTTGAAACCCCTTTAAGTGCTTAGGGTGTTAGTTGTATCTCTGGTTTGATATTTGCATCATTACGTGAGAACTAATATTCTTACAGTTGGAAGGGTTTTTTTTTTTTTTTTAAAAAACCATGGTCACAGCTTCTTTTTGTAGAACCAAGAAAGGCAGAAGTAAGAAATAGAAATAGGAAATGTAAAATCGTATTTTACAGCTTACTGTAGCATTTTGTATTCCAATAAATTTTGGACTAGGCTTTCTCCAAAAATCTGTAAACCTGAAAGGTATGTGTGATTGCCAGCTGTCTGACACCATTCTAGATTTGGACTTTCTGGAATCTTAACTTGTACTTTATTTTATTTTTTTATTTTTTATTTTTATTTTTTTTTTTTTTTGTTTTGTTTTTTTTGGATCCAGGGATTGAACTCAGGGACACTTGGCCACTGAGCCACATCCCCAGCCCTATTTTGTATTTTATTTAGAGACAGGGTCTCACTGAGTTGCTTAGGGCCTCGATAAGTTGCTGAGGTTGGTTTTGAACTCTTGATCCTCCTGCCTCAGCCTCCTAAATCGCTTGGATTACAGGCGTGCGCCACCACGCCCGGCTTAACTTGTACTTTAAACTGTACTATGAAAAAAAATAGCATTCACATTGTTAGGGCACGCTTAGAAATTTTCATGAATATAATGGTAAAAGCTTTATTTGTCTTGGAATTCATAAATGTTAAAAAGCTAGGTTTTTCTTCATCTTTTTTACTGTGTGTTTTGGTAATAACGTATTTTCATTTTTCCTCCTAAAAGGAAAAGATTTGATATTCCTGAGTTATCACTCTTAAAATTTTAAGTTTTACTCAGGCTTTTGTGTATATAGAGTGTTAATGTTCATGGCCACGTCTGATGTACAAGGAGAGACACAGGAGAGTGGGTGACTGACTCAGATATAAATGATCTTATTATACTTGAGCTGTGACCACACCTAGAAACCTTGACAATAACAGGGCCTGTGTTTGATATACCTTACTTGTTAAATCCTGTCTGGATTTTAGCATGTCATATGTGTGTTATTCATCAGCAAAACTGAACAGGTGCTAGAACAATTACAAAGCTTTAATCAGTCTTATGATGACATTATTTCTCACTTTGGTCATATAAAAAAATACAACAACCCCAACAAATTTCTGATTGTTTCTTCTGATGATGATTCTGGTTCATTGGTTTCAATGCTACACATTCTCCACTTAAATAAATTTTTATGGGTCAATTAATAAAGGTTAAGGTAATTTTTTAATGTCTTGTGGCAAGTTGTTAATATTTTAAAAATAGTTTTTCCATCATTATACAATAACACATGCTTGATGGGGAGAAAAGATAAAGGACTGGACTGGGGATGTGGCTTAGTAGTAGAGCTCTTGCCTATCATGTGTGAGATCCTGGGCCTGGGTTTGATCTCCAGGACCACATACACAACACACACACACTCAGGAAAGAAAAGAGGGGCTGGGGGTATAGCTCAGTTGATAGAGTGCTTGCCTTGCAAGCACAAGGCCCTGGGTTCAAATCCCCAGCACTACAAAAAAAAAAAAAAATGGGTGTTGAGAAAGAGAGAAAAAGAGAGAAACTACGGAAGAAAATGAATACTCCCTTAATCCTGAAACCCCGGTGCAAAATTTACACTTATTTTTGTACACTTATTTTTACACTTATTTTTGTATTTTTGTACCTTGGGTTTGGAACCCAAGGTGTTTTAACATTGAGCTGCATCCCAGTCCTTTTTACTTTAGGGATAGGGTCTCGCTAACTTGCTGAGCCTGGCCTCAAATTAATGATCCTTCTGCCTCATTGAGCTACTGGGATTACAGGCATGTGCCACCATGCCTGTTTTAGATATCTACTTTAAAAACTAGGATAATGCAGTAAATTCAGCCCTCCAAACTAAAAACAAACAAAACAAAACAAAACTATTTGAGCCTTTTCCGATTTCATCATTATTTAAAAGCATCACTATAATAATACTTAATTGGTTTGGATATATCATAATCTTTGAATATTCACCCACTATTGATGATATATATTTCAATTTCTACAGTAAACATTTTAATTAAAATAGAGCTTACATACATATTAGGAGTCCAAATAAAAATGTTGCTTAGTAAATTTATAGTGTATTTTACACAAAGTGAAGCACCCATGAAACTACCACCTCAATTAAGAAAGAAAACATTACCAGCATCCAGAAATTGTGCCCCTTACCATTTATTATCTCTCTCAAAGTTAACCACTGCTCTGACTTCTTTCTCATTGATTGTTTTTGCCTGTCTTTGAATTTCACTTAGAGTTATATAAATGGTCTTTTTCATGTCTTCTTTCTGTTGCTCAATATGTCTCTGAGTTTCATCCATGTTGTTACTTATAGCAGTAGTTAGTTCATTTTTATTCTATATAATATTTAATTGTATGACTATATGGCAGTTTATTCATTTCTACTGTTGGTGGACATTTGATTTGTTTCTAGTTTTGGCTCTTATGAATGTTCTTTTTTGGGGGGTACTGAAGATTGAACCCAGGGGTGCTTTACTACTGAGCTACATATTCAGCCCTTTTATTTTTTTAACTTTATTTATTTTTTTGGTACCAGGAATTGAATCCATAGGCACTTAACCACTTACCCACATCCCGAGCCCTCTTCTATTTTTTATTTTGAGACAAGGTCTCGCTAAGTTGCGTGGGGCCTCGCTAAGTTGCTGAGGCTGGCTTTGAACTTTGAATCCTCCTGCTTCAGCCTCTTGAGCTGCTGGGATTACAGGTATGTGCCACTGTGCCTGGCTGCTTGTACCTTTGAGACTTTAAGTGCTTGTGTAAATCTCTTTGTGCCCATATGTTGGGTATATCCAGTAGTAGAGTTATTTGGTCATATGATATGTGTATATTTGGGTTTGATAGTTACTACCAAACTGTTATCCAGAGTGTTTATACAGGTTGAACATCCCTAATCTAAAAATCCAAAATCCAAATTTTTTGTGCACCAACATGATGCCATAGTGGAAAATTCCACACTTGAGTTCATGTGTTGGGTTACAGTTAAAACATAATAGCACTAAAAATGTATAAAATTACTTTCAGGGTTTGTGTATAAAGTGTACATGAAAAACCGAGATGCATTTTGTGTTTAAACTTGGCTGTCTTCCCCAGTAAACCTTATTAAGTATATGCAAATATTTCAAAATTTGAAAAAGTTTGAAATCTGTCACATTTCCAATCCTAAGCATTTTGGAGAAGGTATGCTTAACTTGTATCAGTTTTTTTTTTTAATTTTTTTTTTTTTTAATTTGTAGATGGACGCAGTACCTTTATTTCACTTATTCCCTTTCATGTGGTACTGAGAATGAAACCCAGCACCTCACATGTGCCAGGCAAGCACTCCACCACTGAGCCACAACCCCAGCTTCTGTATCAGTTTTCATCCCCATCAGATATATATGAGTGTTCGATGTGTTCCTATACATATGAACAGTTGGTATTATTAGTGTTCGTGCTCTCTATCTCATAGGTATGTAATTGTATTTTTAAATGGTTTTAATTTGCATTTCCTTGATGTTGAGTACTTTCCTTATGTTTATTGGTCTTTTGGTTGTCCTTTGTTGTGAAGTGTTTTGTTCAAGTATTTTGACAATTTTTAAATTGTATTATCTTTTATTGATTTATAGGCATTCTTTTTTTTTTTTAAGGTTCAAGTTACTCAGCAGTTTTATTTACCCATTACACACACACACACACACACACACACACACAATTTCAGTACAGTAATACACATCTTTAGTGGATCTGAGTGAAAATTTTGTCATGAGCCTCACCAGTTTAAATGAGAATGATGGTAGAGATTTACATTCCTATTTCTAAGAGAGCTAGGACGTCCACAGTAGAACTCTATTCTGAGCTTCCCAATCCAGCCCATTGCCTTTTCAAACCAATGGAGCTCAGTCCCAAAATGGAGTCCTATTTTCCTCCACAGAACACCAGTTGCAATCAGTCCTTTGTTTCTGCTGTAGAAAAACCATCCTCATATCATAACGAGCTGATTTTGTTACTTCAACAATGAAAAGAATGTGCAAAAACAATTCAGATACAAACACAGTGAGTAGGTAAATGTTGGTCACAGGTATACAGTAAAGGTTTACTGGAAAGAATATGTTGGCCCACTCTCAAAATCAGTTTTTGAATTCAATTTTTCTTTGCATTTTTAACTACTAGATTAGACGCCAAAGCCAAATGCATGGCAGATTATGGGTATTCTTTAAATATTCTGGATATGAGTTCTGTGGTTGTATATGTTGCAGATATTTTCTCTTGTTTTCTTGACTTTTTAAAAAATCTCAGTGGTGGTGTTCCTTAATTATACACTAAACTTGTGGAAATTGATATTGTTATTTTGGTAAAAAATGTACAAACATCACATCTCTGTAGGGGTCATTACTTAGAGGAGAGTGTCTAAGAGGATAATAAGATTAGAAGTTCTGTTCTGGTTAGCTTTGTCTCCTCAGCAATGCCAGCTGTCTTATAAATTAACGTGGGCCATTGGTTGTATGGGGAACCAGCGGAGTGTGTGTATGGATCAACATTCATCTTCAACCCTGGAGACTACTAAAGAGCTCATTCCCTGAGGATATTGGCTTAATATACTATACTTTTTTTTTTTTTGAACCAGGGATTGAACTCAGGGACACTCGGCCACTGAGCCACATCCCCAGCCCTATTTTGTATTTTATTTAGAGACAGAGTCTCACTGAGTTGCTTAGGGTCTCGCTAAGTTGCTGAGGCTGGCTTTGAACTCGCGATTCTCCTGACTCAGCCTCCCAAGTTGCTTGGATTACAGGCGTGCGCCACCGCGCCCGGCCTATACTTTTGTATAAAGTATACAAAACTTGTACATTCAAGTTACTGCTTAAATTGTACCCCATTGCTTAGAATCTTGATATGTTTTAATCTATCCATTTAAAAATGGGATTATATAAACAGTTAAATTGTCTTCATTTTTCTCCATAGTTAGGTTAAAATCTGAAACAAAGCTGTAAGCCAAAAGTAAAAATTAGTCTGGGTATGGGGTTGTGGCTCAGTGGTAGAGCACTTAGGCACTGGGTTTGATTCTCAGCACCGCATATAAATAAAAATAAAATAAAGGTCCATTGACAACTAAAAAAAGTTTAAAAAAAAAATTAGCCTGGCCTGGTGGCGCATGCCTGTAATCCCAACTGTGTGGGAGACTGAGGCCAGAGGATCTCGAGTTCAAAGCCAGCTTCAGCAAAAGCAAGGTGCTAAGCAACTCAGTGGGATTCTGTCTCTAAATAAAATACAAAATAGGGCTGGGGTTGTGGCTCAGTGGTTGAATGCCTCAGAGTTCAACACCCGGTACCCAAAATAAAAAAACAAAAAAGTAAAAAATATACATCGTAATGGCTAAAAGACAGACGTTAGTTTCATTTAATGGTTAAGAACTCAGGTTCTAAAGTAAATTGAAATTCTAACTCTTCATTTTTTAGTTTGGCAAATTAGGTATTCTATTTAGCCTTCTTAAGCTTGTTTTCTCATCTTTGAAATGGGGAGACTAGTGAATTAACCTAATGAGGTTTTTATGAGTAATGAATGGATAATTCATGGTGACTGGACCATGGTCAGAGCCCAGTAAGTGTTTACTATTATGTATTAGGAGGTAATGAATAAAAAACATTAAAGCAGATTAAGCAGTAATTTCTAGGATATATAGGGAACTCAAAAAACTCCAAATAACCCAGTCAATAAATGTGCTAAGGAACTGAAAAACACTTCATAGAAGAAATACAAGTGTTCAACAAATATATGAAAAAAACATTCAACATCTCTAGCAGTTAGAGAAATTCAAATCAAACCAATTTTTTTTTTTTTTTTTTGCTACTGGGGATTGAACCCAGGGGCACTTGACCACTGAGCCACATCCCCAGCCCTATTTTGTATTTTATTTAGAGAAGGGTCTCACTGAGTTGCTTAGGGCCTCGCTAAGTTGCTGAGGCTGGCTTTGAACTCGCCATCCTCCTGCCTCAGCCTCCCAAGTGCTGGGATTACAGGCGTGCGCCACCTCGCCCGGCAAAACTACTCTTAAGATTTCATCTCACTCTAATCAGAATGGCAATTATCAAGGATACAAGCAACGATAAATGTTGGCGAGGATGTGGGGGAAAAAAGGTATGCTCATACATTGCTGGTGGAAATGTAGATTGGTGCAACCATTATGGAAAACAGTATAGAGATTCCTCAGAAACTTTGGAATGGAACCACCATTTGACCCAACTATCTCACTCCTCAGCTTATACCCAAAGGACTTAAATCAGCATACTCTAGTGACATAGCCAGATCAATGTTTATTGCAGCTCAATTGACAATAGCTAAACTATGGAACCAACCTAGATGTCCTTCAGTAGGCAAATGGATAAAGAAAATGTGGTACATATACACAATGGATTATTACTCAGCTTTAAGGAAGAATGAAATTATGGCATTTGCTGGTAAATGGAAGGAACTGGAGACTATCATGCTAAGTGAAATAAGCCAAACCCCCCAAAACCAAAGGCTGAATGTTTTCTCTGATATGCAGAAGCTAATTCACAATAAGGGGGCAGCAAGGGAAGAATAGTTAATTTAAGTAGAGGGGAGTGAAGGGAGGGAAAGGGTATGGGGGTAGGAAGGATAATAGAGTGAAACAGGGG
Source organism: Glaucomys volans (assembly GCA_020662805.1). Taxonomy (NCBI): domain Eukaryota; kingdom Metazoa; phylum Chordata; class Mammalia; order Rodentia; family Sciuridae; genus Glaucomys; species Glaucomys volans. The sequence goes on from JAJEJO010049634.1 coordinate 421,982, forward strand.
TTGGGGATATAGCTCAGTTGGTAGAATGCTTGCATTGCAAACACAGGGCCCTGGGTTCAATCCCCAGCGCCCCCCCCCAAAAGAGTGAAACAGACATTAATGTACATATATGACTGCTTGACAGTGTGATCCTACAATATGTACAATCAGAAAAATGAGAAATTATATTCCATTTATGTATGATTTATCAAAATGCATAAATGCATTCTATCATATATAACTAGTATAAATAAAAAAACAACAACATTAGATTCAAGTCTAATGAAACATTAGATTTAATTTGTAAGATCAAACAATTTTCACATTCTTCTGGAGAAAAGTAATTTTTTCCCTTTTTGCAGTGCTGGGGCCTCACTCACTGGGCAAGTGCTGTGCCACTAAGTTACACACCCCAGCCCTGGAAAGACAGATTTTTTTTTTCTTAGTGCTGGGAAACTAGGTCCTCATGCATACTAGTCAAGAGCTCTATCCTTGAGCTCTAACCTAGTCCCCAAAATCAGAATTTTTAAGAGATCAAGAGTAAAGATATTAATTACAGCAATAATTAAAAAATTTATTTATTTAAAAATTTTTTATCCCAGTTTTCTTCCTTTTGCATTCATACAGAATCATGTCTGAATTTGAAGTTGCCTCTCTATTTTAAGCTTGTATTGTATGCAGCTAGCTCCTCCAATCAGTATTTGGCAACAGACTCCAGAAGTTCCATTTATTTATTAGCACAACTACTTATATTTTAAAAAAACTTTTTTTTTTTTTTTTTTTGGAATACATTGGGGTTGGGATGTAGAGCAGTGGTTAGAGGCATGTCCAGTACCTTGGGTTCATTCCCCACCACCAGAAAGCAAAAGCATAATATTCGCAATATATATATTTTAAAAAAAATTTTTTTTGAGGTGGGATCTTGCTGAGTTGCTCAGGCAGGTCCTGAACTCTTGGGCTCAAGTAATCCTCCTTCAGTCTTCTGAGTGGCTGGGACTACAGGGATGTGCTAATGTGCCTATCACTTGCACTATTTTTTGAAAATTTTTTCTTTACTAAAAAATTATTTCCCTTTTAAGAATACAGCCATGATTTTCAGTGTCGGTCCATCCTTTGAGTCCTTTGAATGACACTATGGGGATCCTAGAATTTTTCTCTTCTTTAAGAGTAGGGAGGTAACATATAGGCATTGTTTCCTGGTTATGAATTCATTCTTTATTGTGGATCTGGGTTCCAGAAAGAAAACAAGTTATATCTGTAATATCTAATAAATACAGAGGGAAGCAGTGGTATGTTTGAAATATTTCTTCTAAATGCACAAAAGGCAGTAAGTTCAGACCTTGTCTCTTAAAAAAAAAAAAAAAAGAGTAAGAAAAGCAAAAGCACAGGTCAGGTCACTGTAAAATACAATTCTTGTTCAGAGTGATAATTAAAATACTTTAAAAGCAAGTACAGGAAACTACATTATCTCTAAAAGCAAAAATACATGGCTGGGCTTGATGGCACATGGGATGTAATCCCATCGATTTGGGAAGCCTAGGCAGGAGGATTGCAAATTCCAGGTCAGTCGATTCAGGAAGATCAAATCAGTGTCAACCCTTGGCAATATAGTGAGACTCTGCCTCAAAATGAAAATCATCAGATGTGGTGGCACACCTGTAATCCCCACAACTGGGTAGGCTGAAGCTAGAGGATCTCAAGTCTGAGGGCATCTCAGCAATTTAGTGAGACTCTCAGCAATTTAGCAAGACCTTCTGTCAAAATAAAAAACAGAATGGGGTGGGAATAAAGCTTAGTGGTAAAGCGCCCCCGGGTTCAATCCCTAGTACCAAAATAAAATAAAAAAGGGCTGGGGATGTAGCTCAGTGGTAGAGCACCTCTGGGTTCAATCTCCAGTAAGAGAAAATAAAAATGAAAACAGAACATAGAAGATCATTAACACCTCAAAAATTAAAAAAAAATAATGTCAAATATTCAGGCACGTGTTCTGAATTTTCCCAATTGGAAAAAATTCCTCATTATTTATTTATTTTTTGGTACCAGGGATTGAACCCAGGGGCCCTTATCACTGAGCCTCATCCTCTTTTTTATATTAGAGACAGGGTCTCACTGAGTTGCTTAGGGCTTCACTAAGTTGCTGAGGCTGGCTTTGAACTCAACAATCCTCCTGCCTCAACCTTTCGAGCTGCTGGAATTGGAGGCATGCATCACCAGGCCTGACTGGCTCATGAATTTTTTTTTTTAACTTCTTTTTAATAGTTTGTTTGAATTGGTTGGATCAGTACTTTTCTGGCTTTTGGGCTTCAGTCCTGTTCTTAGTACTTGACATTGTATTTTGTGTATGAATCTTTTATGACCTTAAGATTTGGGAGAGGATGTTTAGGTGTATGTATAAGACTTTTATGTTGAGTATGGGAATTTTTTGTGGTTCTGATTATTCGAATAGAGAAAATTTATCAGTACAAATTGGTTAGTGGACAGCTGCTGTTCTTTAATTTCACAAGGAAGTGGTTGACCCTTGCTGTTGCCACTCTTCTTCCTTACTTCAGTGTGTCTTCAGCCTCCCCGGCTTCTCTGGATATGATAAATCTGTACCTAACATTTTATGTTGGGAATGATGGTTCTTGCTTGTTATCCTCCTAGCTACTCAGGAGGCTAAAGCAGGAGATGGGCAAGTTCACTGCCAGCTTCAGCAACTTGGTAAGATTCTGTCTCCAAATAAATAAAAGATGGCTGCTAGTGTAGTTCAGCAGTAGAGTGCTCTTGGGTTCCATCCCTAGTAAGAAGAAGAAAAGAAATATGCTCTTACCTTATTGTGTTGTAATTTTCTTCTTACTTGGCTTTCTTCCTTTAGTGAATGTAAGCTTCCTGAGGGTAGGTACTTTCTTGTTTACAGTTACAGTTCTGGTTACCTGGTACAGCTTAGGTAGAGGTAGTACTCAAAATGTGGTAGAACTATAACTGGATTTTCTTCATTAATATTGTTTGTTATCTCCTATACAAATCTCTTCTAACACTTAAGCTCTTGTTCTACTCAGCTTTTTTGTTGCTGTGAACCAAGAGACCTGACAAGAACAGTTTTAGAGGAGGAAAAGTTATTTTGGGCGGCTCATGGTTTCAGTGGTCTCAGTCCATAGATGGCCTACTCCATTCCTCAGGGCTGAGGATGAGGCAGAACATCATGGCAGAAAAGTGTGATGGAGAAAAAAGCAGCTGGGAACATGGTGCCAGGAAGCAGAGAGAGAAAGCAAGCATTCCAGCGAGCTCTGCTCAACAAGGACCAAACATAAACTCCAAAGGCACACCCCCAGGCCCTATTCTACCTGCCTAGTTAGTGTCCAGTTAATCCCTATAAGGGGATCTATATACTGACCTGGTTATGATTCTCATAACCCAATCATTTCACCTCTAACCTTGCATTGTCTCACACATGAACTTTCGGGGGGCACCTAATATCGAAACGATAACACTTGTGTTCAAAGAGTAGTCACGATAGCTAAAAAAAATCTTCATTGCTGTGGAATTTTTTTTTTTTTTTTTTTTTTTTGGCGGTGCTGGGGATTGAACCCAGGGTCTTGTGCTTGCAAAGCAGGCACTCTACCAACTGAGCTATATCCCCAGCCCTTATTTTAGTTGTTGATGGACATTTATTTATTTATATGTGGTGCTTAGATTCAAACTCAGTGCCCCACACATGCTAGGCAAGCACTCTACCATTGAGCTACATCTCCAGCCCCAATTGTTATGGATTCTTTACATGAAATTTTCTAATCCTTAGAATAACCCTCATAGGTAGATAGAATCCCCATTTTATAGTTACGGAAACAGAGGCTCATGAGATCAAATAATTTTCTTAAGGCCTTTCTGGCCCATACCTCTCTGCCTTTTAAGCCAGTTCTCTTTCTGTTAACACCATCCCCCACCCCAAGCTTTGATGTGTCTGCCAGGGGGAGAGACTGATATGAAACCAAGGGCAGTGCTTTTGCCTCCTGATAATTTTCAAGAAAAGTAAGCAGGATTAAATCACAGGTCATTTATCAGCAAAGTCATATAAAAACAGTTTCCATGAAGGAACTAGGGAGACAGGAAGTAGACCAGGAAATAAATTGGGATGATGAACAAAGAAAAAACTGCTTGGTCAGTCATCAGAATGGAATGAGGAGCAGATGAGAGGCAAAGATAGAAAACAGAGAAGGGACAAGGTGCAGGCATACCAAAAACTGATTTACAAAGAGTTCCATTAACAGTATTTTTCCTTAAAACACAGGTTGATCTTTCTTGCTGGGCTGGGGTATATCCTTATGTGAAGCACCAAACTAACAGTATAAGAGTTAGGAATTAGGAATGCCTAATTAATACTCTTAGCCCCATGCATATTGCTTGGCAGATGGTAGATACTCAAACACACATTTTACCTTTCAGGGAATCAGAGGCTTCAACTAAGGCCCCCAAAAGACTAGGGGTTAGTCAGGTGGACAAGTTAAGGAAGACAGGAATAACCCATTTAGAGGCAGGAACTGGAGAAGAGCTTGAAAAAACATGGAACTTCAGGTCTTAGATTTTGCTTTAGTGGGTTAGTAGCAGGGGAGTGGCTACAGATGAGACTGAAGAGTCATTGAGGGCTGTATCTGTCATTTGAATGAGTTTGTGTTTTACTTTGTAGTCAGTGAATAGCACTGAAAAATTTTAAGCAGTGGAGTGATATGATGAAATTTCTGTATTAAAAGGGTCACTCTTGTCATTTGGAATACAGATTTTGTATTGAGCCCAATTCAGCTCAAAGACTACTTAGGGAGCTGCTGCTGTGGTCTAGGCGAGAGATAATACATGAATTTTAAAAGTAGTCTTAACAGTCTTATTTTTTGTTTCCTAAGCATGCCAGAATTTTTTTTTTTTGGTGGTCCCCCAAGTTTTAAAAATAGAACTCACATACCATTAAATTCACCCTTTTAAAGTATACAGTCAGAGATCTTTAATTTATTTACAAAATTTTGCAGCCATTACCCACTATATACTTCTAGAACATTTTCAGTGGCAAGAAATCCTTGCCAATCAGTAGTAACTCCCTATTCATCCCTTCCCCAGTCTTGGCAATTACTGGTTACTTTTTGACTCTTTGGATTTGCCTGTTCTGGACATTTCATATAAATAGAATCATATGTGGCCTTTTGTGTCTGATTTCTTTAACTTAATCTTTTCAGTGTTCATCATATATCAGGAGCATGTATTAATATTTCATTTTTTTGGCTGAATATTTCTTTTTTTTTTATTTACTTTTTTTTTTTTTTTTTTTTTTGAACCAGGGATTGAACTCAGGGACACTCAAACGGCCACTGAGCCACATCCCCAGCCCTATTTTGTATTTTATTTAG
>JAJEJO010049634.1:427432-456197 GCA_020662805.1 Glaucomys volans
AAATGGAGTACAGCTATTGTTTCAAGGGTTGTACACAAAGTAGAGTCACACCATCTGTGCTTTCTTGCATGTACACAGGGTGAATATTTCATTGTATGGATATACCATATTTTGTTATCCCTTCATCAGTTAATGAATAGGTTAATTAATTTAAATTGTTTGATTTTTGGCTATTTTGAGTAGTGCTGCTGTGAATATTCACATGCAAGTTTTACCTGGTAGTGGAATTGGTGGCTTATATGGTAACCTAGCAATTATGTTAAACTTTTTAAGGAACTGCCAGACTGCTTTACAACGGTGCTGTACCATTTTGCTTTTCCACCAGCAGTGTATGAGTGGTCCAGCCTCTCTGCATCCTTGCCAGCACTTACCCATATTTCACTGCATAATTGTCACCACAGCATTAACATATTCACAAGTATTTCATGCATTCTAATGTTCCACCAAAGGCACATTAGTAATTGATTTTTCAAATGTAATACCAGCACGATTAAAAAAAAAAAACTTTACATAATGGTTATACCTCACTTTTGTTTTTGGTACAAAGGATTGAATCTAGGGGCAGTTAACTTCTGAGCCACATCCCAGCCCTCACCCCACTTTTTTGCAGAAAAATTTGGCTTAAAATCTGTGATGATTATGTGGTAAAATACAGGATCTATTCTGTTGATGTAGTAGGTGTATAAATAGGTTGTCATTTTATTATGGAGTTGTACACTTTTATTTTCCTCCTTACCTTTTCCTCCCTCCCTCCCTCCTTCCCTCCCTCCCTTCCTTCCTTCCTTCTTCCTTTTTTTTTTTTGTGATACTGGGTATTGAATGCAGGGATCTTTACCTCTGAGCTATATCCCCAGCTGTTTTTTATTTTATTGAGACAGACCTCACGAAGTTGCCCAGACAGGTCTCAAACTTGTGATTCTCCTACTTTAGCTTATGGAGTAGCTGGGATTATAGGTGTGCACTAGCATGCCCAGTTTTTAAAATACACTGTGGATCTTCGACCCCTTATCAGATACACAATTTGTAAACATTCTCTCCCTCTTTGTGGGTTTCTCCTACTCTTCCTTCCTCTACCACTGCTGCCAGTGGCAACAGCACCAGCACTACCACCCAGGGCCTTACACATGATCCCCACTCCAAGGGTTCTTTCATTCATTCATCCTCCCTCTCTCCTTCCCTCTGCCCCACTCCATTTATCAGTTTATTTCCTCTAAAATGACAGGTTCAGTGAAGGGTTATTTCTTGAGAGTATCCTTTGAAGCATAGAGGTTTTTAATTTTGATGGTCTAACTTATCTGTTTTTCCCCCTCTCTGGGTACTTATGCTTTTGATGTCTTATCTAACACTGTGGCCTAATGCAGGGTCATGAAGAATAGCACCTGTTTTTTCTTCTGAGTTTCATAGTTTTAGTTTTTACATTTAGATCTGATTTATTTTTAGTTAATTTGTATATATGATGTTAGGCAGAGGTCCATATTTCTTCTTTTGTGGATATCTAGTTATCCAAATTCCATTTTTTTGGGGGGGGGGTAACTAGGATAATTCTAGTTATCCTAATTCCATTTGTTGATACAATTGTCCCTGCCTCCCATTTCATTGTCTTATATCCTTGTCAAAAAATCAACTGACTGTAAATACAAGGGTTTATTTCTGGATATTAGTTCTTTTTCATTGATCTGTATGTTTATCCTTATGTCTATACCACACAATCTGTATGACTGTAACTTTGTAGAAAGTTTTGAAACTGGAAAACACCAAGTCCTTCAAATTTTGTTCTTTAAGATTGTTTTGACTGCCAAACCATTTCTTGCTAACTTTTTGTTCTCTGTGTCTCGAAGACTTCTGTTCTTTTCCTGGAAAATTTTACTTACCCTTTAAGACTTTGAGCATTCTGTTTTAGCTTTTGTGAAATTTGGTTGCTCTTTCCTTCAGCCTACCACTTTATTAATGTTAATCTTCCTGAATGTTGAGGTGGGCAAACCAGAGCTAAATCCAGTCAGTAGCATGTATTTTTATGACCTAGGAACTAAGAATAAGGTCTTTGTTTTTAAAATGGTCACATTTTAGCCAGGTGTGTTGGCACACAGGTAATGTCAGAAACTTTTTGAGGCTGAGGCAGAAGGTTTGCAAGGTTGAGGCCAGCTTCAGCAATTTAGTGAGGCCCTAAGTGACTTAGTGAGACCTTTTCTCAAAATAGAAAATAAAAAGGGATGGGGATGTGACTCAGTGGTTAAGTGCCCCTGGATTCCATCCCCAGTAAACCCCCCCCCCCCCAAAAAAAAAATAGTTACATTTTAATGGTTATGTAAATATCTACATAAAGCCTTTGATTTTGCCTTTTAGCCAATAAAGCCCAAAATGTTTACTTTTTAGCTCCTTTTTTCTTTTCACTATTTTTTGATACTGAGGATTGAACTCAGAGGCATTCAACCACTGAGTCACATCCCTAGCCCTTTTTTGTATTTTATTTAGAGACAGGGTCTCACTGAGTTGCTTAGCACCTTGCCATTGCTGAGGCTGGCTTTGAACTTGTGATCCTCCTGCTTCAGCCTCCCCAGCTGCTGGGATTACAGGCATGTGCCTCTGAACCTGGCTACTTTTTTAGCTCTTCAAGAAAAAAATTTCTGATCTCTGCGTTTGTCACACAGCATGTATATATTTTACATGTCTTATACTAGACTGAGCTTTTTAAGAACAAGAATGAGCAGATAATATGATCCTATATCTAGAAGATCCAAAAATCTCTACTAAAAGGCTGCTAGAGCTAATAAACAAATTCGGCAAAATAGCAGATTAAAAATCAACATACAAAGATCAATAGCTTTCCTATATACCAACAATGAATCTGCTGAGAAAGAAGTTACAAAAACAGTTTCATTCACAATAGTCTTAAACAACAACACCTACAACAAAAACCCTAGGAATAAATTTAACCAAGGAGATGAAAGACCTCTACAATGAAAAATATACAACATTAAAGAAAGAAATTGAAAAAAACTTCAAAAGATGGAAAGGGCCTCCCATGTTCATGGATAGGTATAATTAATTTTGTTAAAATGACTGTACTATCAAAAGCAACGTACAAATTCAATGCAGTACCCATCAAAATACCATTGATATTCTTCACAGAATTAGAAAAAAACAGTCCTAAAGTTCATTTGGACGAATAAAAGACCCAGAATAGTCAAATCAGTTCTAAGCCAAAGAAGCAATGCTATTATTGCAATACATTTATAATACAGAGCTGTGGTAATGAAAACTATATGGTACTGGCATAAAAAACAGGCACATGGACCACTGGAACAGAATAGAAGATAGAAACAAACCCACTGTCTTCAGTGGGTTTGTTGACAGATGTGACAAAAATGTACATTGGAGTAAAGACAGTCTTTTTAACAAATGGTGCTGGGAAAACCGCTTTTCCATATGTAGAAGATTGAAACTGGATCCTTTAACTTCTATCCTGTGTAAAAATAAACTCAAAATGGATTAAAGACCTAGGAATTAGACCAGAAACTATGCAACTCCTGGAAGAAAATGTAGGGTCAACACTCTAGCATATAAGCACGGGCAGTGACTTTCTCAGTAGGACCCCTAAAGTTCAGGAAGTAATGCCTAGAGTTAGTAAATGCATTGGCATTTAACTAAAGAGCTCTTGCACAACAAAGGAAACAATTAGGGATGTGAAGAGATAATCTACAGAAAGGGAGAAAATCTTTGCACCTACTCTTCTTTTTTTTTTTTTTTGGAACCGGGGATTGAACCCAGGGACACTCGACCACTGAGCCACATCCCCAGCCCTATTTTTTTGTATTTTATTTAGAGACAGGGTCTCACTGAGTTGCTTAGGGCCTCGCTAAGTTGCTGAGGCTGGCTTTGAACTCACGGTCCTCCTGACTCAGCCTCCCAAGTCGCTTGGTTTACAGGCGTGCCCCACCACGCCCGGCTTGCACCTACTCTTCTGACAATTACTATCTAGAGTATATAAAGACCTCAAAAAACTTTACACCGAAAAATCAAGTAACCCAGTTGACAAATAGGCAAATGAATTAAATAGATTCTTCTCTCTCTTTCTCTCCTCCCCCTCCCCCCCCCCCCCCCCCCCCCCCCCCCCCCCCCCCCCCCCCCCCCTTTTTTTTTTTTTTTTTTTTTTGGTACTAGGGATTGAACCCAGAGGTGCTTAAACACTAAGCCACATCCCCAATTGTTTTTTATTTATTATTTTGCAACAGGATCTCACTAAGCCACTTAAGGCCTCACTAAGTTGCTGAGATTGGCTTTGAACTTGCAATCCTCCTGCCTCAGCCTCCCAGGCCTCTGGGACTACAGATGTATGCCACTGCACCTGACTAACAGATACTTCTAAACAGAAGAAATGGCAAATGGCCAACAAATATATGAAAAAATGTTCATCATTAGCAATTTAGGGAAATGCAAATAAAACTACACTGAGATTTCATCTCATACCAGTCAGAATGGCAGTCATCAAGGGTACAGATAATAAATGCTTGCTAGAGAGAATGTAGAGAAAAAGGAACACTTTTACACTGTAGGTGGGATTGTAAATTTGTATAACCACTGTGGAAATCAGTATGGAGGCTCCTCAAAAGACTAGACATGCAGCCACTGTATGACCCAACTATACTGCTCCTTGATGTTTATCCTGAAGAATTAAATCCCTCGTACTACAGTGATACATGCATACCTGTGTTTGTAGCAGTACAATTCACAATAGCCAGATTTTGGAACCAGATAAGGTGTCCATCTATAGATGAATGGATAAAAAAACATGTGGTATGTATACACAATGGAGTGTTATTCAGTCGTAAAGACAAATCAAATTATGTCATTATTTGCAGGAAAATGGATGGAACTAGAGACCAATATGTTAAGTGAAATAAGTCAAACTCAGAAGGTTAAGGGTAGTATGTTTCCTCTTATGTGGAAGCTACAGAGGAAAAAGGAAAAGAGGTGAGTGATGGATCTTATGAAAATCAAAGGGAGATCTGTAGAGGAAAGAGACCAAGAGGTGGGAGATAATGAGGGAGGGGGGAAGCACTAGGGAGTGAAATTGCCCAAACTATATTGTTATATGGTAAATGGTGTGCATTTATGCATATAACAACAGATCCAGTCAGTATGGACAACTTTAATGCACCAATAAAAAAAAAGTGTGTGTATGTGGGAAGAAAAAGGACACGCCTGATATGATGGCACACACCTATAATCCCAGAGACTTGGTAGCCTGAGGCAGGAAGATTGCAAGTTGGAGGCCTGCCTCAGCCATTTAGTAAGATTTCTTTCTCAAATTAAAAAATAAAAAGGGTGGGCTAGGGGTTGTAGCTTTGTGGTAGAGCGCTTGCCTAGCATGTGTGAGGCATTGGGTTCAATACTCAGCACCATACAAACAATAAATAAAATAAAGATGTGTTCATCTGCAAAATAAACAAAAAGGGCTTGGGATACAGTTCAGTGTTAAAGGATCCATGGGATCAATCCCCAGTACCAAAACAAAAAAAGAACAAGAAACCAAATCTTGTTTATCTCTCCCTATATTCTGGACAAATGCTTGGCACATGGTAGTAATTTAGGGAATGGATTTGAATGAATGGTGTGGCACGGGGTTATGTTTCTATTTATTGATTTAATTTTAAAAGCATGAAGGGTTTTGTTTTTATTACGATATTGGGCAAAATTTATTTAAAGTCAATCCTTTTTTTTTTTTTGAGGGTGGTGGTACGGGGGATCAAACCCAGGGTCTCACCAATACCTAGCTGGTAGGTACTCTACTACTGAGCTATACCTGAGTCCAATAAACTTTTTACTTAAAATTTAAATTTAATTTAATTCTTATTTAAAAATTTTTCGTATGTTGTGATTCCTTCCACTACCTGTCAAGATCACCAGACTTCATCAAGGTTCCTCTAAAGCTTGAATCATGATCCATCTTTAGGAAGAATCCTTTTTCAAAGACCTGATGTTTAATCCACAGTTGTCCTGTCAACCCACAGACCTTTATTTGGGCCTTTTTTTCTTCCCCCCTACTTGTATTATGGATTGACAGTGCCAAAATTCCCCACCCTTTTTCAAGCAGTTTACTTTAGGTCATTTTTAGGGTAGATAAATCTGCCTGGTTCTTATCTTCTAACACCATCTCTGATTATGAATGAGTTTAAATGTATTAGTTCCTAAGCTGTTACACTCAAGAATAGTACAGATCTATGAATACTCATATAAGAAAAATTTATTATTAGGTCTTTCATACTTTTAATAACTGTCTTGTACTTCCTTCCTATAGACCTAACAAATAGTTTTGTGAGTAAAGCAATACCACAGATTTACTCTCCTAGACTTTACAGTGATGTATGACTGCAGGAAACAAAGCTCCATTGGGATAGATCTCAACCAAAGAGATAGTTTAAAATTGCAATATAATAATTCTTGTTTTTTAAATAATGGTATGTATAGCTGGGCATGGTGGCGCATGCCTTTAATCCCAGCCCTTGGGAGGCTGAGGCAGGAGGCATGAGTTCAGAGTCAGCCTCAGCAAGTTAGCAAGGCCCTAAGCAACTCAGTGAGACCCTGTCTCTAAATTAAATATTTTTAAAAAAGGTCTGGGGATGTGGTTTAGTGGTTAAGTGCCCCTGGGTTCGATCCCCAGTACCAACCCCCCCAAATAAAAAATAATGGAATATATAAAAGCATGCAGACGACTAGAACAGAACCACCATATGACCCAGTTCTACCACTCCTGGGTATTTATTCAAAAGAATTAAAGTCATCAGACTATAATGATACACGAATACCCATGTTTATATCAGTGCAATTCACAATAGCCAAGTTATGGAACTAGCTTAGGTGTCTATCATCAGGTGAATGGATTAAGAAAATGTGTATATACAGAGTTTTATTCAGCCATAGACAAGAATGAAATTATGTCATTTGCTGCAAAATGGATGAATTTGTAGAGCATCATGTTAAATGAAATAAGCCAGACTCAGAAAGTCAGAAAGACCAGTAGGGTAGTAGGCCAGGGGAAGGGAGGAAGAGTGGGCAAGGAAAGTACTGGGAAATTAAATTGACCATATTATATACAAATATGCACAATGAATCCTACTATTTTTATTTTATTGTGTACAAATAAAAACATTTTTTAAAAGCATGAATTTCACATATGTATACATAAATATATATATATATAAATAAATCTATTTACACCTTAAAATACACTTACAAAATGTACTAATGGAGCACCTTTTTTTTTTTTTTTGAACCCAGGATTGAACTCAGGGACACTTGGCCACTGAGCCACATCCCCAGCCCTATTTTGTATTTTATTTAGAGACAGGGTCTCACTGAGTTGCTTAGGGCCTCGCTAAGTTGCTGAGGCTGGCTTTGAACTCGCGATCCTCCTGACTCAGCCTCCCAAGTCGCTTGGTTTACAGGCACGTGCCACCACACCCAGCTATTGGAGCACCTTTTTAACAGAGAAGTCAGAGTATAGTACAGATAGTGTAATATTTACTGAGGAGAATTACATAGCATGGTAGAAATGAAAGCAGAATTCCTCCTCTTGTGCTAGGGATTGAATCAAGAGCACGCCTGTCATCCCAGTGACTTGGGAGGCTGAGGCAGGAGGATTGTAAGTTTGAGGCCAACCTCTTCAACTTAGGTCCTGAGCAACTTGGTGAGACCCTGTCTCAAAATAAAAAATAAAGAGAGAGATGGGGGTGTTGCTCAGTGGTTAAGTGTTCCTGGGTTCAGTCTCTGGTACCAAAAAATAAAGTGCTGGGGATATAGTTCAGTGGTTGAGCCCTTGCCTAGCATGTGCAATGCCCCGGGTTTCATCCTCAGTATCATGAAACAAACAAAAAACTTGGTTGAAATAATTTATTGGTACCATCTGTTTTTAGAAGATAATGAAGCAGTAACTCAATGCAGGGTTAATTTTGTGTAATCCAGGACCAAACAATCACTTGTTGGGCAACCTACCTTCACAAGCCGGGCGCGGTGGCGCACGCCTGTAATCCAAGCGACTTGGGAGGCTGAGTCAGGAGGATCGCGAGTTCAAAGCTAGCCTCAGCAAATTAGCGAGGCCCTAAGCAACTCAGTGAGACCCTGTCTCTAAATAAAACACAAAATAGGGCTGGGGATGTGGCTCAGTGGCCGAGTGTCCCTGAGGTCAATCCCTGGTTCAAAAAAAAAAAAAAATTAATAGCACAAATGGCAAGAATATATGTTGAATCATGTGTCGCTTAATGGCAGGAGTATATATAATAAAAGCATTATTAGGGATATCTAGTGTGAACATTAAGAGCGTACTTACACAAACCTACGTGGTATAGGTGTATTAGTTACCTGATGTGGCCTTTTTGTGTTGTTGGTATTGGAGATTGAACCTAGGGCCTAGTGTATGGTAAGTATGCATTCTAAAACTGGGTTGCACCTCCAGCCCCTTTGTATGGCCTCTTGATGCAGTCAAGAAGTGGGAGATGAGCGCATGAGTGTTTCTGTTTGAGCCTGCTGCCAGTGTACCATGGCATAGTGTTTTACAGGATTTTTTTTTTTTTTTTTGATAAATATAAGGAGTCAACTCTAATGATAAAAAGTATAGTACAGCAAATACATAAACCAGTAACATAGTCACTTATTATCAAGTATTGTATATTGCATGTAATTTTATGTACTTATACGTTTGTATAACTGGCAGTGCAGTAGGTTTGTATACCACCTGCATCAACAAAAACATGTAAGCAATGTCTTGTGATGGCAGCTCTGTTATAATCTACAGGGACTATGTCGTGTGTTTCATCTTTCTTTGACCTGCGTTGCGAGGTACAGACTGTGTAAGCACAAAAGTGGGAAACATTTGTTAGTAGAAAAACAGTAAAATTATGATTTATTCTTACTATTCATCCATTTAAATGAACTAGAATGTGTGGGGCAGAGGGTATATAGGAAATATCTGTACCTTATGTTCAATTTTGCTGTAAATCTAAATCTGCTCACAAAAGGCTAGAGTTATAAATGTATTGCACTAAAAATGCATAAATTTTATTGTTGAATGAAAATAGGCTGTGACAGTATAGAATGATTCATTTTTGTTTCATGAAATACGTGTATATATTATTTTTGTGAGAATAGGAAAAAGCACATTAATCTTAATGGTAATTTCCTCTAGATTTGGGTTTAGAGGGGCAGAGTAAAGAAATTTTACTTCTTACTAGATATACTTCCAAAAAACGGACACATTTTGGGGTATATTTTTCTGAAAATTTTCAATGAAAGCAATCTTAAGATAAAAACAAAGTTAGTGGAGAAATGGAAGGGAAGTCCTTTAAAAATATGCATATTCATATTTATGTATATATGTTATGTATGTCTATAGATATTTACAGAATATATATACATATACACCCATAAACATATCATGTATAGTGACTCCAGTGGTATATTAATTTATGCTACAGGATGCATTGTATTAGCATATCTCTCCCCCCCCCCCCCAATGTCCTTTGTGATGCTGGAGATTGAATTCAAGGCCTTGGATATGCTGGGCAACTGTATCATTGAGCTACATCCCTAGTTTGTGTTTGCATTCATTTTTAAGTGCAAGACACAAAAACTTGTTTTTTCTGCACATCACAGTGTATAATAATAGCTCTTAGGTTCTTTAAGAAGTGACAGGATTTGTTTTAAAATGTAGTTTTTTAGCATTGCAGTAATATGTGTTCAGGTTTCCTTAACACAGGTTATAGCTTGTTCATGTCTCTGAGTTAAAGTTTGAATTTTATGGTAATTAACTAACTTTATAACTTTTGAAACTGAACAAAGAAAGGATTTCAGACTAGTGAAACTATGAGTACAAGTGCTTTGGGTTTAGACTATAAATTTGAATTCCCTTCTGCTGAGCAAATCAGAGATGATTGGGGACTGGTTAAAAAAAAGTGTGATTGATTGTGTGATTTTTAAAATTTTATGTTTAGTAGGACATTGGTAGCCTGTTTAAATTCCTTTTATAATGATGACTTTTAAATATGTAGTTCACATCTGTGTGCTCTTATGTTTCATTCCAAATTTTTCTTTTTTTTTTTAATAAGAAAAAAGATTGAACCTAGAGTTTCATGCGTGCTACTCAAACACTGTAGCATGAGCTATATCCCCAGCCCCTATTTTGAATAATTAAAAAAAAATAAATTTTATGATTTGATATTTTTTAGATAGATTTGAATTTCTTATGTGATTGAAGAAATGTTCTGTTCCAGGTTTAACAAGGCATTTAGTTGAGATTTGGAATTTTCTTAATCCTTTCTTCATTGTTATTGGCAGTTTTAGATTTGCTAGCTACTCTCCAGTTAGCAAGTTATGTAGGCTTGTTTTCCTTCTTTAGACAGTGGAATGGCAACCATTTTGCTCTATGTTAGCTCTTTATTCAGTAAATAAGGTTCTTAGAAACTGTGAATTTTGTTATTCAAGCCTGATTAGTTTTGTGTATAAGGGGTAATACTAAGTTTTAAAAATCTCCGTGTGATCTCTTGGGTTTAATAATGGTGTACTCCTGGGGCCAGCTAGGTTTTTTTTTTTTTCCCCCTCCAGTATGGGGATTAAACACAGGCGTCACTCTACCACTGAGTTATGTCCCCAGCCCTTCCATCTTGGTTTTTGAGAGTCCCAGCTTCATGCAGACTTTTGGACAGTTTCTTCATTGACTGTTTTTCATGAGGCTGGGACATTCACAGGTGAATTGAGAAATTCATCTACTCAGAATTTAATTATGAACATTTAATGAGACACCTAGTCTCAAAGAACGATTAGCCATGGTTCTATTATTCACAATCTTTGCTTTATTAATAGCCCTTTAAGTTTCTTCTGCTTAAATTACTTTTATTTGCCATTCTCATCATAGGACTCTCATAGGACTATAACTTCCCATTCCTCCTGCACCACTTTCCAGGATATATATAGCAAATAGTGTATGATAAGTTTCTCCATTCTCAGTGGAAGTACTATACAAGGCAGTTTGATTACCAAAGTGAGAATGAAAAAGACACTTGTATAAAGACATGAAGAAATGTATCATGTACTAGGTAACATTCTGATGCTGAAGAGAAGATGCTACTAGTACCTACAGTGAGCTCAGTCTAGAACTTGTAGTCTAAGAAAAGGTGAAAAGTAACAGAAAAATGTGAGAAGTATTTCAGAAGGGTTGGAATAAATTTAACAAATGGCATTTGAAAGACACCTTGATTCATAGGCCCCAAGGGCCAAAGTTATTCATTATACCTTTCTTTCTATTCAGCTGTTTCTTAGGGATTTGCTGCTGCCTTTTTTTTTTTTTTTTTTTTTAATCCAGTGCCTCACACATGCTAGCCAAGCGCTCTACCACTGAACTATAGTCCCAGCTCAGGGATTTGCTTCTTACCTTAGCTGTCTATAAGTAACTGAAAATAAAATAAAATATATTTGTTTTATTGCAATATAAAATTTGTCAAAATGATAAATACATTAGAATATACACCATCCTGAGAGTCAGGCATGGTGGCGCACACCCATAATTCCAGGAGACTGAGACAGGAGGAGGATCATATGTTAAGGCCAAACTGAGAAACTTAGTGAGACCCTGCCTCAAAATTATATTATGACTGGGAATGTAGCTTAGTGGTAAAGTATTCCTGGGTTCAATCCTCAGTAATACCCCCCCCCCAAAAAAAAAAAAGACAACACAATTATTTGTAAGTACTATACAGTTCAGTAGTGTTGAGTATTTTCATTGAAATAGGTCTCCAGAACATTTTTATGGTGCATGTCTGAAACTCAGGGTACCTATTAAACAACTCCTCTTTTCCTGTTCCCTGGTTACTGCCATCCACTTTTCTTTCTCTATGAATTTGACTATTTTAGATACCTCATATAAGTAGAATCATACCAAATTTGTCTTTTTGTGCCTGGCTTATTTCACTTTGCATTGTGTTTTCAAGGTTTATGTTGTAGCATGTGGCAGGATTCCTTCTTTTTTAAGGCTGAATAATATTGTATATTATGTATATTATGTATACATAATTGTATACATTGTATATTATGTTTCACATTTTGTTGGTTCATTCATCTGTCTGTAGCTATATTGTTATCACCTTTTGGCATTTGGGAATAGTGCTGCAGTGCAAACATCTATTCAAGTTCCTGATGGCAGTCTTGGAGTATACCCAAGAAGTAGGGTTCAATTTTATGGTAGCTCCCTTTCTAATTTTTTTTTTTTTTTTTTTGGAACCAGGGATTGACCTCAGGGACACTCGGCCACTGAGCCACATCCCCAGCCCTATTTTGTATTTTATTTAGAGACAGGGTCTCACTGAGTTGCTTAGGGCTTCGCTAAGTTGCTGATGCTGGCTTTGAATTCGCGATCCTCCTGACTCAGCCTCCCAAGTCGCTTGGATTACAGGCGTGCGCCACCACGCCCGGCCCTTTCTAATTTTTTGAGGAAACTCCATACTGTTGTCCGTAGAGGCTATACCATTTTGCAGTTCCACCAACAGCACACACATGTTCCAGTTTTTCCATATCCACACTAACACTTTCTGTTTTCTGGTTTTTTGACAGTAGCCCTCCTAATGGGTAATGTTTTGTTGTGGTTTTGATTTGCGTTTTTCTGACGACTAGTGGTGTTGATCATATTTTCATAAGTTTCATTGTCCATCTTAGGAGAAATGTCTATTCAGATCCTTTACCGTATTTTAAAATTTGGTTATTTGAATTTTTGTTGTTGACAAATATAAAGAACTAATTTGAGTTCTTTATACATTCTGGATACCAGCCTCTTATCAGATATGTGATTTGCAAATATTTTCTCCCATTCTGTAGTTTGCCTTTTCTCTCTGTTGATTTTGTCCCATGATACACAGACATTCTTAAGTTTGTTGTAGTCCCATTTGTTTTTTACTGTTGTTTCCTTTTGAAGTCATATCCGAGAAATCATTAAGTCCAATTTCATGAAAATTTGCCCAACGTTTTCGGTTAGGAGTTTCAGGTTGTGTTCAAGTTGTCCTGTCATTTCTACTATTGATTTATACCCTCAGCTCCTTTTTCAAAAGCTTTGAGACAGGGTCAGGGGTAAATTGCCCAGGGTGATCTTTTTTTTGGTAACTGGAATTGAACCTGGAAGTGCTTATCTCCAGCCCTTTTTTATATTTTATTTAAGATAGGGTCTTACTGAGTTGCTTAGGGCCTCGCTAAGTTGCTGAGGTTGGCTTTGAACTTGAGATCTTCCTGCCTGAGTCTCCTGAGCTGCTGGAATTGCAGGTGTGTGCTACTGCACCCAGCTGCCCAGGCTGATCTTGAATATGTGATCTTATTGCCTCAGCCTCCCAAGTCACTGGGATTATAGGCCTCCAGTACCATCCCCTGTGAGTTTCAGGTTTTGCTGTTTAGGTCTTTAACTTTACTATGAATTTTTGCATATGCTATAAGATAAAGGTCCAGCTTGATTCTTCTACATGTGGGTATCCAGCTTTTCTAGCATCATTTATCAAAGAGACTGTCTTTTTCTCCATGAGTAGTTTGAGCGCTCTTTCTCCTAAGCTGTGTTTTTGTTTTGTTTTGTTTTGTTTTGTTTTGTTTTGTTTTGTTTTGTTTTGTTTGTTTTGTGGCCTCTACCACTGAAGTATATATTCAGTCCATTTTTAATTTTATTTTGAGACAGTGTGACGCTAAATTGTCTAGGCTAGCTTCCAACTCATAATCCTCCTGTCTCAGCCTTGTGAGTAGCTGGGATTATAGGTTGCACACACAGCCCCTAAATTGTTTTTTAAACACTCATTTTATTTGTGTGGTCTTTATTTTCTTCTTTGGTGGTACTGGGGATTGTACCCAGGGGTTCTCCACACTGAGTTCTTTCTTTAGTCCTTTAATTTCTAATGTATTTATCAGTGATAATTCTCTAAACTCATTTGCACGAGTCTTCCATATATTATCATTTACATCAGGTATTTTGTTAGTTTTATCTTCTTAAATAAATCCATTCTGGAGTCTGCCGATGTGCCCTGGTTAGATGATTGCTCACTAGGTGCATGGCACAGCAGTAGGATGGATCACTTTTCTCCAGCTTGCTAGAGATTTCCTTTGCTTTGTGTGTTGCATCCTCTATTTTCTTAGTCTGTCTCTTCACTTTTTTGAGTATATTCTTTTACTTTGACTTAGTGAATCTCTAAAAGACATCTTTGCATGTGTCTTATTTCTTCAGTATGGTGTTCTTGTCCCCAACTTGCCTGGTGTTCCCAATTCCAGAGACCCTTATAGAAAATAAGTCTACAGCTTTCTGCTTGGGTGAGGAAAGAACATTGTCTTTGCTGCATGTATAAAGGGAGAGGATCTGAGAGTCTAACCTTTCTTATCAGTGAGTCTGCCCTTTGCAACCTACTTCTCCCTTTTCCAAGAGGGGCCTGGTCCTCCCATTCCTAACAGGTTTTGGAGCGTAAAGTATAAATCACTGTAAATCACATTGCCACCTCTTTGCCGCTTGGGATTCAGCTTTCTCAGATCTAAGATACCACATTCTCCTTCTTTTACACATTTCAAAGTTGTGTTGCTGCTATTTCATTTCTTCTTTTGTGCTTGTGGGTTAATGCTTATTTTTCATTTCTTTACTGTTGCTTAGTGAGTTATGAGAATGGAGACTGGGCACACATTGTGCTATCTTTTCCTGGAAGTCACTGAGCTGCCCTTTATCTCCACTCTTCCCCTCATGTTGGTCTTCTGGTCACCTTTTTTTTTTTTTTTTTTCCCTTTTCCTTCTTTCCTTTTTTCTTCCCTTTTTTTTTCTTTTTTTTTTTTTTTAATTAGTTCTTATTATACATGACAGTAGAACCCATTTTGATATTATTATACAGCAGGGAATATATCTTTTTTTTTTTTTTCCACAATGTAGACTCTGGTCACCTTTTATCTACTTGTCACCTCTGGTTTATAACTTTTATCCTCATCTTATTCCAGCCCCAGTAATCTTTTTGTTTTTTTATTTGTGGTACTGGGAATTGAACCCAGGGGTGCTCTTCACTAAGCCACACCCCCCAGTCCCCCTTTATTTTTATTTTGAGGCAGGGTCTTACTGAGTTGCTGAGGCTGGTCTCAAATTTGAGATCCTCCTGCCTCAGCCTCTTGAGTCTCTTGATTACAGGTGTGCAGCACCATGATTAACTCCCAGTAGTCTTTATTACTAATTTTTCTGACTTTCAAGGCCTTTTTTCCTTTTTACCACTTGTGTCCTTTTTTTAAAATTTATTTTAATTCTATTTA
The DNA here is from genome assembly GCA_020662805.1 of Glaucomys volans. Classification (NCBI taxonomy): domain Eukaryota; kingdom Metazoa; phylum Chordata; class Mammalia; order Rodentia; family Sciuridae; genus Glaucomys; species Glaucomys volans. The sequence continues at coordinate 442,721 of JAJEJO010049634.1, forward strand.
TTTATTTTTATTCACACAGTTCATATAATCTTATATATACATAGGGTAATGCTGTCTATCTGCATCTACTATTTTTCCTTCCCCCATCCCCTCCCATCCCATTTTCCTCCACACCATCCATACTTCCTCCATTCTTTCCTATCCCCCCAATAAATGCCCCCTGCCCCATTATGTATTAGTATCCTCTGATCAGAGAAAACATTCGGCCTTTGGTTTTTTTGGGCTTGGCTTATTTTACTTAGCATGATATTCTCCAACTCCACCCATTTACCAGCAAATGCCATATTTTTACTCTTTGTTATGGCTGAGTAATATTCTATTGCGTATATATACCACAGTTTCTTTATCCATTCTTCAGTTGAAGGGCATCTAGGTTGGTTCCACAATCTAGCTATTGTGAATTGAGGAGCTATGAACATAGATGTGGCTGCATCTGTATACTTTGCTGATTTTAAGACCTTTGGGCATAAGCCAAGGAGTGGGATAGCTGGGTCAAATGGTGGTTCCATTCCAAGTTTTTTGAGGAATCTCCATACTGCTTTCCAGAATGGCTGCACCAATTTGCAACTCCACCAACAATGTCCAAGTGTGCCTTTTTCCTCACATCCACACCAACACTTGTTATTGCTTGTATTCGTAATAATAGCCATTCTAATTGGAGTTAGATGAAATCTTAGGGTAGTTTTAATTTGCATTTCTCTAATTCCTAGAGATGATGAGCACTTTTTCATATATTTGTTAATAGCCTGTATATCCTCTTCTGTGAAATGTCTGCCTAGTTCCTTAGCCCATTTATTGATTGGACTCTTTGCATTTTTGGTGTAAAGTTTTGTAAGTTCTTTATAAATTTTGGAGATCAGTGCTCTGTCTGAAGTGTGTGTGGAAAAGATTTTTTCCCACTCTGTAGGCTCTCTTTTTACATTCTTGATTCTTTCTGTTGCTGAGAAAAAGCTTTTTAGTTTGAATCCATCCCATTTATTGATTCTTCCTTTTATTTCTTGTGCTCTGGTGGTCATGATGAGAAAGTCTGGCCCTAAGCCAATATGAAGAAGATTTGGGTCTACTATTTCTTCTATTTGGCAAAGAGTCTCAGGTCTCATTCCTAGATCCTTGATCCATTTTGAGTTGAGTTTTGTACAGGGTGAGAGATGGGGGGGGGTTAATTTCATTTTATTGCATATGGATTTCCAGTTTTGCCAGCACCATTTGTTGAAGAGGCTATCTTTTCTCCACGGTATGTTTTTGGCACCTTTGACTAGTATGAGATAACTGTACTTATGTGGGCTTGTCTCCGTGTCTTCTGTTCTATACCTTTGGTCTGTCTATTTTGGTGCCAATACCATGCTGTTTTTATAATGATTGCTCTATAGTAGAGTTTAAGGTCTGGTATTGTGATACCTCCTGCGTTATTCTTCCTGCCCAGGATTGTTTTGGCTATTCTGGGTCTTTTGTTCCTCCAGATGAATTTCATGATTGCTTTTTCTATTTCTGTGAGGAATGTCATAGGAATTTTTATTGGAATTGTGTTAAATTTGTTTAGCATCTTTGAAAGTATGGCCATTTTGATTATATTGATTCTGCCTATCCAAAAACATGGAAGATCTTTCCATCTTCTAAGGTCTTCCTCAATTTCCTTCTTTAATGTTCCGTAGTTTTCGTTGTAGAGGTTTTTCACTTCTTTTGTTAGATTGATTCCCAAATATTTTATTTTATTTGAGGCTATTTTGAACGGAGTTGTTTTTCTCAATTCACTTTCAGATGATTCATCGCTTATGTAGATAAATGCATTTGATTTATGTGTGTTTATTTTATTTCCAGCTCTTTTGCTAAATTCATTAATTAGGTCTAAAAGTTTCCTGGTGGAGTTTTTGGATCCTCTAAATAGAGGATCATGTCATCAGCAAATAGTGACAGCTTGAGTTCTTCTTTTCCATTTGTATACCTTTAATTTCTGTGGTCTAATTGCTCTGGCTAGCATTTCCAGCACAATGTCGAATAGAAGTGGTGACAGTGGGCATCCCTGTCTTGTTCCAGTTTTTAACGGGAATGCTTTCAGTTGTTCTCTGTTAAGAATGATGTTGGCAGTGGGCTTAGCATAAATAGCCTTTACAATGTTCAGGATGTTCCTACCATCCCTACTTTTTCTAGTGTTTTGAGCATGAAGGGGTGTTGTATTTTGCCAAATGCTTTCTCAGCATCTATTGAAATAATCATATGATTCTTAACCTTAAGTCTATTGATGTGATGAATTACATTTATTGATTTCCGGATGTTGAACCAACCTTGCATCCCTGGGATTAACCCCACCTGATCGGGGTGCACTATCTTCTTAATATGTTTTTGTAAGCGATTTGCCAGAATTTTATTGAGGATTTTAGCATCTATATTCATCAGAGATACTGGCCTAAAGTTTTCTTTTCTAGATGTGTCTTTGTCTGGTTTTGGTATCAGAGTGATACTAGCTTCATAGAATGAATTTGGAAGGGTTCCCTCCTTTTCTATTTTATGAAATACTTTCAGGAGTATTGGTATAAGTTCTTCTTTGAAGGTCTTGTAGAAGTCAGCTGAGAATCCATCTGGTCTTGGGCTTTTCTTGGTTGGTAGGCTTTGGATGGCTTCTTCTGTTTCTTTGCTTGAAATCTGTTTAAATTGTGTGTGTCCTCCTGGTTCAGTTTGGGAGGATCATATGTCTCTAGGAATTTGTCGATGTCTTCAAGATTTTCTATTTTATTGGAGTATAGGTTTTCAAAGTAGCTTCTAATTATGTTTTGTATTTCAGTGGTGTCTGTTGTGATATTTCCTTTATCATCATGAATTTTAGTAACTTGAGTTTTCTCTCTCCTTCTCGTCGTTAGTGTGGCTAAGGGTTTATCTATTTTGTTTACTTTTTCAAAGAGCCAACTTTTTGTTTTGTCAATTTTTTGAATTGTTTCTTTTGTTTCAATTTCATTGATTTCAGCTCTGATTTTAATTATTTCCTTTCTTCTACTACTTTTGGTGTCGTTCTCTTCTTCTTTTTTAGGGCTTTGAGATGTAAGGTTAGGTCGTTGAGTTGTTGACTTTTTATTCTTTTCTTGAATGCACTCAATGCAATGAATTTTCCTCTTAGTACTGCTTCCATAGTGTCCCAGAGATTTTGATATATTGTACCATCATTCTCATTTACCCCTAAGAATTTTTTTATCTCCTCCCTGATGTTTTCTGTTATCCATGCTTCATTCAGTAGCATATTATTTAGTCTCCAGGTGTTGGAGTAGTTTCTGTTTTTTCTTTTGTCGTTGATTTCTAATTTCATTCCATTGTGATCCGATAGAATACAAGGTAGTATCTCTACTTTTTTGCATTTACTAAGGGCTGCTTTGTGGCATAACATACAGTCTGTTTTAGAGAAGGAGCCATGTGCTGCTGAGAAGAAAGTGTATTCGCTCATTGGTGGGTGGAATATTCTATATATGTCTGTTAAGTCTAAGTTATTCATTGTGTTCTTGAGTTCTGTGGTTTCTTTGTTTAGTTTTTGTTTGGTAGATCTGTCCAGTGGTGACAGTGGTGTGTTAAAGTCACTCAGATTTATTATGTTGTGGTCTGTTTGATTCCTGTAATTGAGAAGGATTTGTTTGATGTACATGGATGGGTCATTGTTTGGGGCATAAATATTCATGATCGTTATGTCTTGTTGATTTATGGTTCCCTTAAGCAGTATGTAATGTCCTTCTTTATCCCTTCTGGCTAACTTCGGCTTGAAGTCCACTTTATCTGATATAAGGATGGAAACCCCTGCTTTTTTACTAAGGCCATGTGCATGATAGGCATTTTCCCATCCTTTCACCTTTAGTCTGTTTATGTCCGTTTCTATGAGATGAGTCTCATGAAGGCAACATATTGTTGGGTCTTTCTTTTTGATCCAGTCTGCCAGTCTATGTCTTTTGATTGACAAATTTAGGCCGTTAACATTCAGGGTTATTATTGAGATATGATTTGTATTCCCAGTTTTTTTGGCTTAGATTTGGTTTTTAACGTGACTTGGTTTTTCCTTTAATTGGCTTTCTTTTAGGGTATTTCTTCCCTTTGATGACTTACATTGTTGTTGTTCGTTTCTTCCTCATGGAATATCTTGCTGAGAATGTTCTGTAGTGCAGGCTTTCTATGTGTAAATTCCTTTAACTTTTGTTTGTCATGGAAGGATTTTATTTCATTTTCAAATCTGAAGGTTAGCTTTGCTGGATATAGGATTCTTGGTTGGCAGCCATGTTCTTTCAGAGCTTGAAATATACTATTCCAGGCCCTTCTAGCTTTTAGGGTCTGGGCTGAGAAATCTACTGATATCCATATTGGTTTCCCTCTATATATAATCTGTTTCTTTTCTCTCACAGCCTTTAAAATCCTATCTTTATTTTGTACATTAGGCATTTTCATTATAATGTGTCTTGGTGTGGATCTGCTGTAATTTTGTGCATTTGGTGTTCTGTAAGCCTCCTGCAGTTGAGTTTCCACTTCATTCTTCAGGTTTGGGAAATTTTCTGATGTTATTTCATTGAATAGGTTGTTCATTCCTTTGGTTTGTATCTCTGTGCCTTCCTCAATCCCGATGATTCTTAAATTTGGTCTTTTCATGATATCCCATAGTTCTTGGAGGTTCTGTTCATGATGTCTTACCATCTTCTCTGTTTGGACAACTTTATTTTCAAGACTCAATATTTTGTCTTCATTGTCTGAGGTTGTGTCTTCTAAGTGATCTAGTCTGTTGGTGATGCTTTCCATTGAGTGTTTAATTTTTTTTTAATGTTTCCTTCATTTCAAGGATTTCTGTTTGGTTCTTTTTCAGAATCTCTATCTCTTTGTTGAGGTGATCTTTGTTTCCTGTCGTTGCTCTTTCAGCTGCTTATTGGAATCATCAATCATTGCCTGCACTTGCTCTCTTAACTCATCATTTGCTTCTCTGAACATTTTAATCATGTATATTCTGAACTCCTTTTCTGGCATTTCTTCTACCATGCTGTCATTGGATTCTATTAGTGTAGAATCTTGGTTTGTTTGGAACACTTTCCTCCCTTGTTTTTTCTTGTTGTTCATGTATCTTCCCCTCTAGCAATGCAGATCTAGGGTTAAAGTTTCTGCCCTAGAGGCTTATAGTGATCCTATAGTTTCCTGAAACGTCTTCTTTAAGGGGGGGAATCAATATTAACAATACCCAGTATAGACAATATGCAGCTGCAAACGAAATAGCCCCTATAAAGACTATTGTTACAGTAGTCTTTTTGTTACCATATTGTTACAATATTGTCATAAGAAACAGAAAGGATGAGTTCAATTATTATCTACAGTATAACAAACAGATTTGCAATGAGGAGTACAGTTACTAATGGAGGACAAAGAGGATGGGAAGGGTGTAGGCTGTAACTGTTAACAGTGTAAGAAAAGAGTATGAAGAAGTTCTAGATCATAGAAAGAGTGAAAGTGTAGTCAGAAGTTGGTTGTTAGCATGAGAAAAGTGAGAAAAAGCCCTTGAGGAAAGAAGTAAACAAAAGGAAAGTAGAGAACAAGAAAAGTAAAGAAATAAAAGTTTAAAAGCTATGACAAAGGAGAAAAAAAAATCTCCACTATAACCGTTATATACTATTCAAACCTCCCAGTCTTCAGTAGCCTGAGGCATGAGAGGTACCTGACAATGAGCTTCCAGTCTCCAGCAGGGGTCTCAGGGGTTAGGGTTAAGGTTAGGGATTTGCCCCACCTAATGACAGTTTCCCCTTCACGGATAATCCAAGATGGCTGCACTGGCTTTCAAATGTGTTGGCAAATGGGGAGATGCAGTGCAGGGTGTGGGCACCAATACTATGTGGGCTGGGCCCCTGGAGGTGGTGTGCTGTCAGTCAAGCCAGGGGTCTTGGAGGCTGTCAGTTGGGCTGGTGGTCCTGCAGCTCCTGGCTTTTTTTTTTCCCCCCAAAATGGAGGCAGCCACATGTAACCAAACCTGCAGGTACTGTGATGGTGAACTTCCAGGCAACAGCAGGCAGCTGGCGATCCACTGAGGGTCTGCAGGCTCCGCAGGCTGCTGGCTGAGGATCGGTAGATGAATCTCAGTTGGTGGGTGATGGGTAGGTGAAAGGCAGGTGATGGGCAGGCAGACAGGCAAGTGAGGGATGATAGGCGGCGGTCAGGGAGCAATCTGCACTCAACTGTAGTCGCTATGCTGGTCGACTGCAGGTGATCGAGGTAGACAAATGTGGTAAACAGCAGGGGATCAATGAGGAGTAAAGACTGCTTCTCGGAGAAGCAGATTTTCCTTTTTTTGAATCCTGAGTTATGGAGCGACAAGGAACGCAGCCTCCCTCTAGTCTGCCATCTTTGGCTCAAGGGATTTCAAGGCCAACCTCTGAGCACCTTCTTTCCATCCTCAGGGATATCTCACAGGCCAAGATGGCTGCTGGAGCGCCAACCACCTGTCTGCAAGCCAGGCCACAAGACAGAAGAAAGGCTGCCAGACAAGCCCACTGTGTCCTTTTACCTGACATTCTTCTGGCATCTCTGTATTTCTAGGTGCCTTTAATTCTTGTCAGTTTGCCTCCCCTTCTATATTTCTTCACTTCTCAAGATACAAAACATATCAGGACTGGGTCTGTAGCTCAGTGGCAGAGCACTCACCTAGCATGTATGAGGTACTGGGTTTGATCCTTAGCACCACATTAAAAAATAAGTCATGTTGTCCATCTACAACTACTAAAAAAATTTTTTTTTTTTAAATATCAAAGGATAGGTTCTAGCTATGTTTGCTTAGCTGTTCAAGAAACTATTCTAAACAGCAGCAAAACCTTCCACCAGTCTTTGGAAATTAAATCCTTGTTGATTTAGTGCATGTTCTGATTTCACTTCTCTCTGTCTTTCTCCCTTTTATGTCATGTCTCTGACTCCTCATCTTTATACTGACTACTCATGTATTGACACATCATCTTCCTTGCAGGGTTTTGCCACCATGGAAACAAGTATTTTCTCTTTCAGTAAATAGTAGAATAGTCATTGCTTTGAAAGTTAGAAAGGCTGTTTGTTTCTTTTTTATTTTTTGGTACTGGAATTTGAAACCAGGGGTTCTTTACCTCTGAGCTACATCACCAGCATTTTTATTTTTTATTTTGGAACAGGGTTTTGGTTAGTTGCTGCAGGTCTTACAAAGTTGCTGAGGTTGACTTGAATTTGTAATCCTCCAGCCGCAGCCTCCTGAGTTGCTGGGATTACAGGTGTGCACCGCCATGTCTTGCTAGACATGGCGGTGCACACCTGTCTAGGGCATACAATCCCTTATTGTCCTAAGGGATATATATTGTGAACCTTTCTTATAAAGTGAGGATATTAATCTCTTCCTCCTTTATAGGACTTGCACAATCAAAGGAAAGAGATTGAGTGACAGTGGGAAATTCTGAAATGATAGGTAATTTGCATACCCCACCCATCTTCTGCAGTTTGGGGGCTGCTTTTCTGCCCATTATACATGAGCACCAGCTGAACCTGAGTATATCCCCTAAGGATTTACTGAGGCTTGGGTGATCTGTCCACTTTTTGGTGAATGCCATCCCTGTCCTATCATCTTAACCCAGCACACCTGAAGCATTAACTCTGCCATTCTTGGTATGGACGCTTGTGTTCCCAGTGGTGAGGGTTTCCTAGGCAGAGGGCATCTGTAAGGAGTGTGTGTTGGGTGGCTGCTACCTGCTGTAACTAATGGTCTCCTCTGGGGGAGATACCCCAGGGTGTCTGCTGGAGTCCTTGGTGGGCAAAAGGAGCAATAATTTTATTACCACTATTGTGATCACATCTGTAAGCATGGATTGCTTAGGCCTGGAGAAATTTGGGTTATATAAAGCTAACCAAATCTTAGTAAATTCTAGAGTTCTTATTTTTTCTCCTAACGAGCTTGCATTTCTGCCATGTAATTGGCACTACTCATTTGTTTAATTGGCCATTTCTTCAAGAAGAAGGAAACCTATTAGGTGCACTGGCACGGGCCTGTAATTCCAGCCACTTGGAAGATTAAGGCAGGAGGATTCCAAGTTCAAGGCCAGCCCCAGCAATTTAGCAAGACCCTATCAAAATAAAAAGTAAAAAAAGCTTGGGATGTAGCTTGGTGGTTAAGTCCCCTGGGTTCAATTCCCAGTATCTTCCCCACCGACCCCCAATAAAGAGGGGCAAAAAAAAAAAAAAAAAAAAGGAGGAGGGGGAAACCCAGTGTGAATTATAAACTTCAGTATATATGTATGGAGTTTTATTATATAAATTAGCTTAGTCTGGTTAAGAAAACTTTTAGTACATTATTTTGATCAGTCTCTTATCCTTACAAACAACATAAATAGCACAAAATCAAATAGTTTTGCATACAGTAGTGCTGGTTAAAGATATCAGGGTGATTTAAAAGTTTTTGTGCTTTAGCCAAGAATAAAGGATTCCTATACCTAGAAGGAACCTCAGGAATTCTCTGTTCTTACATGTTCTGTAGGTGTGGAAATGGAGTTTCCCAGAGAAGTGGAGTAGTTTGCTTGAGGTCACAAAGTTGGTAGCACTGTATTTTCAAACTTGTAGTCTACCAATGAGGAGCATCTAAAGTGCAAAAAAAATGGAAATAAACAATAGCTCAGGGAACTTCCAATCTGAGATGATGGAATGAGCACACCTAACAGCCTCTGTTCTTTTTCAGATATCACTAAATGACAATGAAGAAAAGGAAAAACCTTAACTGGGGAGGAAAAAACAACTATAGAAAACAGCAACAAAAATTTGGAAACTGGAAAGCGAGTCGATGAATGATCAATAACTTAGCAGACTTAAGAAAGCAGAATTTCTGGTGGCAGTGAGGAAGCCAGGTGATTTATACAGTAAAAATCCAAAAGGCTCAGGAATGACTGGACCAGTTCCATTTGGAAAGGAGGCATCTTTTCAGTAAGGAAGTAGGTTAGGAAGTAGTCATCTTTTCAGTAAGCAAGCAGCAAGATTGTTTGACAGTTTGAGAAAAGACTCAGATCCTTTCCTTTTATTCATGCGGCCAAGAGAATGCCCTTTCCTCACTTCAACAGAAGGCCGTGGATTTATTTTTCTGGAAGGGCAAAATACAATGTCTCTAGAATGGGGGATCACAGGCACAGTTGAGGGCATAGTGTGTTCTGTCTAGAACTTCCAAAGCATGTGTAATTCCCTCCATATCCAATATTATAGTCAAGGTTGATTTAATTACTCCCTCCATTCCTCCCATGGGAAAAACTTCTTATTAACTATCTTGCCATGAAGTGAATCAGATAGGATTTTGGGTTTCATTTTCTTCTTTATTCACTCCCATAATTTGGAAGTTAGTCTTCATAGAAGAGAGGAAGGTGGCTTAATGTAGTTTAAAACATTGAAGGTAAATATTTTTAGTGTTTTACCAAGTTTTAGCCTTATAGTTTGACTACCATATAAGTGGTGCTTTAAAAAAACTGATTTTACTGTTCTGTGTATTATAGTGCTATTTAGGGCTTTTGACATGGCAGGCAAGTGCTCTTCCACTGAACTACAACCCCAGCCTTGTTTTGTAGACTTTTAGCAATTGCAGATGCTAGTTGTTTTGAATGTTAGAGCTGAGGTGAAGTACAAAGATACCTAGACTGGGCACAGTGGTAGATGCCTGAAATCCCAGTTACTTGGGAAGGTGAGTCAAGAGGATGGCAAGTTTGAGGTCAGCCTGGACAACTTAGTGAGGCTCTGTCTCAAAAAATAAAAGGGGTTGAGGGTGTAGCTAAGCGGTAGAGTGTCCTTGGGTTCAATCTGCAGTATCCCTCCCTGTGGGCACCCCCCCCCAAAAAAAATGATACATAAACATAATCTCTGCCCTTGTAGAAAGAATGAGATGTAGCACATCAAGTTTAATTCAACAGCCATTCTTTGTGTGCCTGTGTACAAGTGTATGCCTCTGTAAATATTTATTTAAATCTTGTTCACCTCCCTCAGAGTTTATAATGTAGAATGATCTTTCTGAAATTCTTTTTTTCCTTTGGTGCTGGTTTAAACACAGGGATACTTTATCACTGAGTTACGTACCCAGATCTTTTTATTTTGATACAGGGTCTGAGTTATTGAGGGTCTTGCTAAATTGCTGAGACTGACCTTGACCCTCCTGCCATCCTCCTGCATCAGACTCCCGCGTTCCTGGGATTACATACATATACTTACTACCATGCCTGGATCTGAGATTATATTCTGATGACCACTGATTTCAGTGAGATATTCTGTCTACAGAAGATTTAGTGGTTTAATTTCTTCTCTTTGGGAATAATATTTAACAGTAGTATATTACACTCACTTTGGCAAGTGTCTGGCAAATAAACTGTTTACCTATTTTTATGGTTTAGTTTTTCTTAAATATACTCCATAAGAATAAAACTTCTGGAAATAGCAATTAATGTAAGAGCACTTTCCTCTAGCCTTTATGCAAGTAAATCATATTTAAATCACCAGCTTTTCTCTGTTTATTCAGTATAGATTAAGAAAAGTCAGGCTCCCTCCCCCCACATCTTTCCCCTTCTTCTGTGTAGCCAAGGGTAAACATTTGAGATTTTATTTCCGTTAACTGTCCTTCATTAACTATGCTTAGGGGCCATCAAAAATTATGATTTTTTTTTTTTTTGAACCAGGGATTGAAGTCAGGGACACTCAGCCACTGAGCCACATCCCCAGCCCTATTTTGTATTTTATTTAGAGACAGGGTCTCACTGAGTTGCTTAGGGCCTCGCTAAGTTGCTGAGGCTGGCTTTGAACTTGCGATCCTCCTGACTCAGCCTGCCGAGTCGCTTGGATCACAGGTGTGCGCCACCACGACCGGCTAAAAAAATTATGATTTTTTTTTTTTTTTTTGCAGTGCTGGGGATCAACCCAGGGCATTGAGCATGCTAGGCTATATTCTACTGAGCTGTACTCCCTTTTCTCCATTTTTTTTTTTTTTTTTAAGTTTAAACTGAGCTACAAATCTAAATGTTTCTATGGAACTAATCAGAGTCCAGTACATTAAAGTAGCACATAATCACTTTGCATCTAAGATAATGGAGTACCTTCATTTATGGAAATGATATTCATGAGAGTTTATAGAGTTTCACTGCATACCCCTGCCCCTTTTATTTTTGAGATAGGGTCTCACTAAATTGCTGGTCTAAACTGCTTCAGCCTCTTGAGTAGGTGGGATTGTGTCAGTCACTGTGCCCTGCTTAAGTAGTTTGTGTGTGTGTGTGTGTATAGCCATATAAATGGATAAAGTAATTGGCTCTGTAGTAATGCATTTCAATTTGTAATTATAACTATAGGTCTGTTTTCTTCTTAGTCTAGTATTATACTAGTAGCCTTTTTTTTTTTTTTTTTTTTTGGGTACTGGGGATTGAACCCAGGGGCACTCCACCACTGAGCCACATCCCCAGCCCTATTTTGTATTTTATTTAGAAACAGGGTCTCACTGAGTTGCTTAGGGCCTCACTAAGTTGCTGAGGCTGGCTTTGAACTTGTGATCCTCCTGCCTCAGCCTCCCAAGTGCTGGGATTACAGGCGTGCGCCACCACGCCTGGCACTAGTAGCCATTTTTAAAAACGAAATCTCTGTATTACTAGGACTAGGAATATTGATTGAATTAAAAAGAATAAATAATGTAGTATAATAAATCAAATATTTGAAATCACTTTCCAAGGTGATCTGTGAATTGCTTTACCCATGTGACCCTGACTGCCAGGAACAGGCTTTTGAATATAAAAATGGTGGAAGTGGGTAGGTAGAGAGTGTTCAAAGTGGTTCTTCCAGATTTGAACTGCTAGCAAGTCTTAGGTAATAATAATAGTTGTGGAAAGGTTTCTATTTTACCACCTTGCTATCAGCAGTTGGCTTTTTCCACCTTTCTAATTTTTGCCTATCTGGTGAGTTAAAATGGTATCATTGTTTTGTTTTGTCTTCTCCAATTACTAATTAATTGTGGCATCTCTCTATATCCATTAGAGTAATTTAGAATGCTCCTTTTGTGAATTACCTGCTCATATCCTTTGCTCATTTCTTTAACTGGGGTCTTATCTTTTTCTGTTTGATTAACAGAAGTATTTTGTATAGTCTAGAATGTTAGCCTGGCATTTGGCTTTCCCCACTCTACCACAGATGTTAATTTTGTAGTTTGTGCCTTTTGTTGGACAGTACTTAACTTTAATGTATTAAATCCTTATAAAAGATTATGGAGTTATAATATTTTTCCTTATGGCTTATATCCTTATGACTTTTTTTTTAGCCTATGTCTTATGGCTTTACCAATATAGTTTGCATTTTCAATTATACATTTTGTAATTCATCCTTTCACAATAGATATCCATGTGAGTCCATCATTGCATATGGCTTAGAATAGTAATTCAGTTTTTCTCCATGTGATGATACTGTTTTACCAACCCTATGAACTAATTTGTGGTACCATTGTTCTTGTGTCTTTAATATCATGTCCTATATTTCCATGATTCTTAAGAGTTTGAGTGTGAGTTACTCAGAGTATAGTTTTTTTCTTACATCATTTTATTTTATTACTCTGCTTTGTGCTGTGTCTTAAAACTGATAATTAAAAAGATGTTATTTCTCCCTTAGATTAGTCTAAAAAGTCCATATAGTCCCAATTAAATTTCATCTATTATTTTCTTCTTTAAATAACTTTATTTTATTTATTTATTTTATGTGGTGCTGAGGATGAAACCCAGTGCCTCACATGTGCTGGGCAAGTGCTCTACCACTGAGCCACAACCCTAGCCCTCATCTATTATTTTCTTAAGGGATTTGGCAAACATTCTAAAACTTGAATGGAAAAATAGAGACCCTTTTCAAAATTGATTTACTCTCTAGTGGTCCTCTTTTTGCTTACAAGTCTATTTAAGTTCAATTTTTCTTCTGCCAGTTTTGGCATTTTATATTTTTCAAGAGATATATTTATTTCATCTATTTTTAAAATTACAAAATTTTCATTTTAGAATATTTTGTTTACAGAAAAATTGTGATGACTGTACAAAAGGTTCCTACTGCTGTTGACAAATTCTTGTATCTTTTTTCATCTTTGTTTCTTCTTCATTCCTGAAAGATGTCTTCACTGAATTTAAAATTATGTACTGATAGTACTTTTCTTTTAGCACTTTAAAAGTATTGTTCTACTGTTTTTTGGCATCCATGATTTCTGGTGAGAAGTTCATTTATTTTAATTATTGTTCTGTTACATGGAATGTGTCATTTTTTTTCTGGCTGCTTTTAAGATTTTTTTTCACCTGCTCTAGGGACTGAGGCAGGAGGATAGAAGGAAGTTTGAGGCTAGCCTCAGCAAATGAATGAGACAGAAATTTCACTAGACCCTGTCGCAAAATAAAAAAATACTGGGGATGTAGCTCATTGGTAAAGCGCTCCTGGATTCAATCCCCAGTACAAAATAAATAAATAAATAAATAAATAAATAAATAAATAAATAAATAAA
>JAJEJO010049634.1:456207-473807 GCA_020662805.1 Glaucomys volans
AAATAAATAAATAAATAAATAAATAAATAAATAAATAAATAAATAAATGAATGAATGAATGAATGAAAGAAAAAATAATTATAATTTTTGGTTTTTAGTAGTTTATGATGTATCTAGGTATGGTTTTCTTTGTTATTCCGTTTGGAATTCATTGAACTGCTTCAATCTGTAAACTTTTATTTCTTTCACCAAGTTTTAAAAGTTTGTAGTCCCTTTATTTCTTCAATTACTTTTTCTATACCAACCATTTTCTTTTTTTCCTTCTGTGATTCCAGTTATGTGGCTGTTAGGCCTTTGATAATGTTTCATAGTCCCTGAGGTTTTGTTAATTTTTTTTCAGTCTGTTTTCTTTTCATTCTTCAGATTGAACCATTCAGTTGATCTTTTTGTTTATTCAGTTTTTTCCTATTTCCTCAATTCTGCTGTTCTGCTTGTCCTGTGATTTTTAAAATTTAACATGCTTATTTTTTCTACTGTAGAATTTCCATTTGGTTTTGTTAAAATATTCTTTATTTTTAAATAATTATAGGTCAATATGAAATTACAGAGAAATGTATGGAGGTCTCATTAATCCTTCTCCCAGCTGCTCCCCCTGTTATTGTCTTGCATAACTGTAGTACATTATTAATACCCAGAAATTGACATTGGTGGAATCCACAGAGCTTATTCAGAATTTTCCAATCACATGTGCATGTGGACATGTAGTTTTCTGCAGCTTGAGCATAAGTGTAACTTCATCCAACACTACCACAAACCTAACCAGGTTGGAACTGTACATTATCTGTTTGCTTCTTTTTTTTTTTTTCTCTGCTGAGGACATCTGTCTTTCAAGAGAGTTTACCTTTACCTCAAGGAGCATGGTTAATTTTGATAAATGGTTTAACATTTTTTGATAATTGTAATATCTGTGTAGCTTTGGTTTCAGCATCTATCCATGGTCCTTTCTCCCAAGAATTGGTCATGTTTTCTTCTTTTTTTCTAGATTGAGTAATTTGGGGTCACATTCTGAACATGTTGAATATGATTTTGTAGAGACTTGAGATTCTGTTAAAAAATTCCTCATTGAATATTGAGTTTTGCTTTGTGTTTTAAGTGGTTGGCTAAGTTCATATCTTAGGTTTGGTCTTACCTTTTTAGGTAGTGGTTCCAATATTAATTCATTTCTCAGTCTTTGCTATGCTGTTTGGAATTACTCTGCACATGCACTAATCAAGGGTTAGTCTGGGACTTGGGCAGACTTATTGTAGTTCAGGTCTCAAAGCTTTTGCTATTCTTTGGACCTGTCCTACATATGGGAGCTTGAGGATCAGCCTAAGACTTGGGTTTGTTTGTATATAGAATTGGGGATTCCCTTTTCCAACCTTGTTCTTTTTGGCATTTTTTCCCATAATCTTGGGCTCCCAAGGGTTCTTTTTCCCATTATATTCCTGTGTCTGGACTATATCTCAAGGCAGGAGCCAGGAGAGAGAATTGAAGGAAAAACTGGGGAGATGGGAGGAAGGGAGGAATTACCTATGATCTTTATCTTGAATGGGGTTTTTCGGTCCTCTGGCTAGAATAAGGGAGTTTCTTGGAGCAGTTTTAGTATGTGTGTCTACTGTGTTGTTTTGTGAATTAGGAGGCTACCAGAACAAGGCCATCTTTGGGTCAAAGTCAGGAGAAGTAGATGAAAAAGGAGCAGGAAAGTCACTGGACAGTATACCTGTAGCGGACTTCCCTTGTTTGCCTGCTATCTCTTTTTGAAGCCTCAGGTAGCTGCTTAGTTGTAATCAGTGAATGAGACAGGCCATTGTGGTCTTACTCCCTTCTTGTCTCACACCTGAAGTATGTTTTGATACCATTTTTTAAAGCTGAAAAACTTGTAAAAAAATAACTCCATAAAAGTTGCAGGAAATGAAACTTTTGTATGAATGATTTCAAAGGATATTGTGTCTCTTTCACATTAGAACAAAATTGTCCATTTCTATTTTTCCTCTTTAAGAATTTCTTCCCCCTTATGTGAGTTGGGGAGCCAGAGATGAAGTGAAGGGTACTGGTAGAGGGGTAGTGGCATTCCTGTAGTCATGTTTTCCTTCCCTCTAACGAGATTTGAAATAGTCTCTGAGTTGCCTGGTGAAAATTGCTTTGTGAGAGTATAATTTGTTAATTTCAGGGCAAAGCATCAAATAATAGAAACTTAGTTAATGGCATAAATTTGTGAAAGCAGAGAACTAGCTGGTATTAATATGCATTTTCCATGGAACTTCCTCTTCGTCTGGGGAAAGCAGTAGTGTTAGTCATCAGTGTATTAAACTTTGTGGGAAGATTAGAGAGGTGAGATGGGTATTCATCTTTCTGTAGACCAAATGTATTGGATTGTTTCATTTATAACAGGCCTCCTTTTGTCATTGGTAATACCCTTATTTTGTGGGTTTTTTTTTTTTTTTTTTTTTTATGGTACTGGGGATTAAACCAAGGGGACTTCCACCCTGAGCTATATCCCCAACCCTTTTATTTTTGATTTTGAAACAGGGTCTGGGCTGAGTTGCTCAGGCTGACTTGAAGTTCTGATTCTCCTGCCTTAGCCTTCCAAGTAGTTGGGATTACAGGCATGTGCTACTCTGCTGGCCTGATAATGTCCTTTTTAGCGTGCCAGACTTTTGCAGGTTAGAAGGAAATGTGTGGGTGAATTCCACTGTCCTCAACTGTGGGCCCCTTCTCTTGGCCTACTGTCTTGTCAGTTTCCAGCAAGTTGAAGCTCTAAGAGAAGGCTGATGTTTTTAACCCCTTCCTAGGTGGCAGTTAGAGGTTTCCCAGCCTTACTTAGTTGGCCATTAGACTCCTGGATTTTTTTCCCCCTGCCTTCTCAATATTCTCTCTTACCAAACCATGGCTTGAGATTCAGTTGTTTTACAAAAGTATGCTTCACTTTAAGTAAACTGTAATTTTGTTATTATATAAATATCAGATTCATATTGGTCTTTTTAAAGATTTTACTTTTGTACTTGTTTTTATTACTATTTTAAAAGTCATCAATATCAGAGAAATTGTCTTTTAAGATTTTTAACACATTTTTAAATTTCTTGTGACACATACAAGTTTAAAAAATTATCTGACTTCAAATCAAATAAAAAGTATATTTTCATATTAATGTTTGCTAGTCATTAAATTCAGATCTATTGCAGTTTGGGTGTAGAAACTCGTCACCTCTAAAATCTATTCCTTTAGAATAGATTCTGTTGTTTAACTGGACTTTTGCTGTTCATGATTCCTTTATCACTTCTAAGAATCAACTCTAGAAGATCTTCCAAGTCCTCATTGTTTGATTGCTTGATCTTTGAAGTGCTGGGAATTTGATCCCAGGGGCTCCATGCATGGTAGGCAAACTCTCCCAAAAAGTTCCAACTTGAACTGAGCAAGTTCTTGATTTTCCTTGAGGTGTTATTTAAAATCTTGATATCTTGAAAATAGATCTAAAGAATGTGTCTTATATTCTGTTGTGTGTGGTGTTATATGTTATCTGTGCATTTGTATGTGTATGCTTGTGTGTATTTTGGAATACCCAGTGTTCTAGGTATATTACTTGGGTTGGTAAATATTTGAGCACCTGATATTTGCAAACTATGTTCTGCTTGGGACATTACTGACATTCTGAAGTATAATGATATAGGCAGATAATATGTGGATATATCATGCAAAGACAAATGATCTTTTTGCAATACTTTAGGTTTTTTGAAGCCTTCTTTTGAAAGAGTAGCATTTTGTGAATCCAGGTTCTTAGAAGTTTGGGTTTTATTCTTTCAACAGAACTTTACTTACTGCCTGACTTTAGTAGATACTAGATGTAGCAAAATGACTATGACCTAGCTACTGTCCATAAAGAGCTCATAGACTAATCAGGAACTGACTTGTAATGAAAAGGAAATTGAAATATGATGGTATGCTGAGGTAAGTAATAATAGGGGTAGGAAAAGCAAATGCCATGGCAGCACAGGGGAGGGACTGAGGAAGGATGGGGTCACCAGGAAAAGCCTCACAAAGAATATATTATTGTTGGCAGTCTCTTGAATGACTTAGGCTGTAGGTAGGTGGCGGTGAAATTCTCTGTGGCCCTTGGAATCTACCCTTCCCTCAACCCCCATACTGGGGATTGAAGCCGGGGGTGCTCTGCCACTGAATTTTATCCACAGCCCTATTTATTTGTTTGTTTGTTTGTTTATTTATTTATTGAGAGTGGATCTCACTAAGTTGTTCATATTGCCCTTGAACTTGGAATCTACCCTCCTACCCCTGCCCTAGTAGTTGGAATTACAGGCATGTGGCACCTTGCCTGGCAACTCTTTCCCTTTTAACATAAAATCTTATTTGTCTTCATTCAATCTGTAAAAATAAAGCAAGAGTTAAATAAAAAACACCACAACTTTGGATTTGTTTTATCATCCTCATGTGCCTTCCCTTGCTTTTGAAAGCTAAGAAGTCTATCACATGCTGATAAAATAGTTACCTCAAAAATCGCACTTTTACAAAGGAAAATTTTTTCATTATATATTGTGAAGTTAAGATGTATTCCTAGAAAAATATTTTGCAGTAAGAGGAACTGAAAGTATTTGCCAAGTAGAGATTTAAGGGGGGCGAACTGGACCAGTGGTGCTCTGGAAGTGATTTTGCAATGATTTGATTCAGCAGACATTTACTGAATGCTGTTGGCAAAGGATTCCTACTGGGCTTTCTAATGGATAAGAAAATGAACAAAATGCAGGCTGTGTTTTGAAGGAACTTCAGTACACTGAACTATTTCTCAGTCTCTTCTCTTCTATTCCCTAATTTTTTGCCATTTCCCAAATAATGAAAATTAGAGCTCAATCCTATAAAGTGGTAAGTCTGTAAAATTCAGTTGCTTTAAATGTCAGTTACAGTTTCTCTTTTGTACTGACAAAATTTAGAGTAGTAGTGAACATTTTGGTGTCTCTTTGCTTCCTTCCATAAATTAACATTTACATTTAAGTGGCTGCCTTTCAACGAGCATCATGATCCAGCCCCTCTCATGCTGTGATTCTCCATGAACGGTATTAAATCAGATCTGAGCAGCTCTAGGAGACAGTTGAGAGTTTGAGAATATGCCCAGTGTCAGCATTTGGCTAGTGTGTGCTGTTTAAACAAAGGATGCTCTGGGCACTCAAAAACTGATCAGGCATGTACCATTCCATATGTGAAGTCTCATAAATAAGACTTCATAGGCTCTTCTGTGCTTTCATTTGGGCTGAGTGAGATGGTTAATATTCTTTTAGGTTTCCCCCAAATCTATCACAGACTAGCAAAACATAATCCAGAAGTTAATCCCATAAAGTTTCCAAATAGAGCCAGTTATCCAGAAGGCAAGAGTTCTGGCTTCATCAGCTGTAATACTCAGTTCCCTTAAACGCGTAACTGCATGAGCACCTACTATGTAAAGCTCTTTACTGGGTACTTTAGGATGTAAAGAGACAAATAATATTCAAGTTGCTTACACATTGTTGTTCCAGCTGCCATTCCATTCTCAGTTGTATTCCTTACTGGCCTACCCCAGTTTATAACAACCTAACACTCAAATTTTGGCACAAACTCATTAGATGTGTCTCTCCGACACAGTCTGTCTTTATCCTTAGTATGCAATGGGTGTTGGAAACAGTAGAGAAGATATGCCTTAAGCCCTGGATAGTATCTGCAGTGATAGGTTGAGAAGCCTATTGTAGCGCTTGAGGTATTGTTTCAAGGTAATTTTCCCTCCCTCCTTTTCCTCCCTCCCTTCCTTCCTCCCTTTCATTTTTTGGTACTGGGAGTTGAACCCAGGGGTGTTTAACTACAGAGCCACGTCCCCCGCCCTTTTTATTTTTTATTTATATGCTTGACTGCAGTTTTATTTTCCTAATGGAGTCCCATGGTTGTCATGGTTCAGACAGGAGAAACCAAATAGCAGACAATTTTTAAAAAAAATTTTTTTTAGCTGTCAAGAGATTTTTTTTAAAAATTTTATTTATTTATATGTGGTGCTGAGAATCGAACCTAGGGCCTCACACATGCCAGGCAAACGCT
Source organism: Glaucomys volans (assembly GCA_020662805.1). Taxonomy (NCBI): domain Eukaryota; kingdom Metazoa; phylum Chordata; class Mammalia; order Rodentia; family Sciuridae; genus Glaucomys; species Glaucomys volans. Next base: position 462,259 of record JAJEJO010049634.1, read on the forward strand.
CTACCCCGAGCCACAATTCCAGCCCCAGAAGACAATTTTTAAAAAAATAGTTCAGTTGTGTTGATATTTTCTTTTTCACAGAATGTGTATTTTCCCTTTCTCAGACTAAAAATGCACAACATAATGTATGATAATGTAGAGTTTTTTTTGCATGAAATCACTAAATTCATTTATTTGAATAATTTGTTTTCTCAAGTATTTTTAAAATAACCTGAGATAAATATTTATGAATCATATGTAAGTATTTGGAGGGCACTTGGGAGATGTATTTTTCTTAGGAATAGGGTTTTGTTATGATATCCTTGACTATGTTTGATAACATTAAGAACTCTTGGAAATCTTTTCCAAAATCTTTCAGTCTTAAAAGTGGATCCTACATTCAAAATTAATTTCAGCCATAATTATGTCTTTAATGTTGGCAGTCTTTTGCCAATTTCATTCTATAAACTACTATGAAACAAATACTTGAGAAACATTCATCTGAAGGGAAGACAGGGAACTAACACAGCATTTAAATTTTTTTCAAATTATGTTTTTGAATTTTTTGAAGTATATTAGGTTATTTAAATTAGATTGATCAAAAGAGATTGTTGTTTAGTTAAATTTGATGTTAGCATCTAGAAGTGGGGTTGGGGTAGGAGAAAGCAATAAATAGTGTCTCTCTTCTTCAAGCAGGTTCTTCATACATTGAAAAAGCCTGAAGAATTAACAGGTGACGGCAATAATATCACTTTTATTATTGATAAAGGTGAAGGCAAAAGAAGCAGATTGGTTAAAGCCAAATTGGCTTGCTAATTGAATTCTGTAATAGTCAGGTGAGCCCCTGGTCACAGTGATGCTGTGACCCAACCCAACCCAGCTCCAGTAGGAAGCTCACACATGTGAGGCACAACTGAACTATTTATTTTTCTCAGATTTGCCGGTCAGATTACTTGCTTCCTTCTCCAGGATAAAATTCTCTAAGTAGCAAAGAAATGCCAGAGATATTACAACTGGTGGGTCTGGATTTTTGAAAGGAATTTGCAGAAGTGGGGAATGAATGTTCCCCTCTAGCACATGTTTACTTTTTCCATGTGTGGTTACGAAGAATGGGTTGGTGCCAAGATAGGAAATAGCAGCATATATAGGCCAAAGAGTAAACCTGTTTTGGGGAAGAGACCTTATAATAGTTGGAAATTGTTGGAAATATTTGTTTATGGTCATTGTTTGTCCTTAGGTAATTCTTTCTGCCTTTCTGAAATATCGGTGCTTAAGCGTTGCTTTCTGAGCAATGAGATGAGGTCCACAAATGTTTGCTCTTGTTCTTTAACATTTTAAAATATACCTTCCTACTTCTTTTTAGTTTTCTTTTCCCTTAAGCCCCTCATGTTTTGCATGACTATAGCCAACTTTCATTTGGCATACTCTCCTTAGCTAATGTCAGCCACTTAGATGATTTAAATGTTACTTATTCTGATGATTTCCACATCTGTATCTCCCACTCAGACCTCCGTTTTGAGTTCCCTATTTATATTCAGTATTCTATAACAGTTCTACCCATACCATCTAAAACTTACCTCTCTACCTATTCTGTCAGTAGCACCACCTCGGAAGTCCTTGCCTTCTATTTTGTGTTCATCATCTTTGTGAGTGACACCCATAGCCTGTCCATTGGGTTAGGTCAGAAACCTGGGTGTCACCAGAAATTCTTCCTTACTACTTGTCTTCTGGGTCAGAGGTTGGCAAACTGTAGCTATTGAGTCAATTCTGGCCAATAGTCACAGTGAGCAAAGATGTATGTGCCAACATGACTTTCACCTTTTTAAATGGTGTTTAAAACAAATATATGTATTTGTGAGAGGGACCACATGTGGTCTGCAAAAACCTATGAAAGGCTTGTAATCCAAGCGACTTGGGAGGCTGAGTCAGGAGGATTGCGAGTTCAAAGCCAGCCTCAGCAACTTAGCGAGGCCCTAAGCAACTCAGTGAGACCTTGTCTCTAAACAAAATACAAAATAGGGCTGGGGATGTGGCTCAGTTGCCGAGTGTCCGTGAGTTCAATCCCTGGTTCTTTTAAAAAAAAAAAAAAAAAAAAAAAGCCTATGAAAGGGCTGGGGATATAGCTCAGTTGGTAGAGTGCTTGCCTTGCAAGCACAAGGCCATGGGTTCAATCCCCAGCACCACACACACACACACGCACACAAAGCCTAAGAATATTCTCTGATCCTTTACAGAAAAAGTTTTGGTTACCTCTAACCCTACTGCCCCTACATTTTGCCTGCCCTATTTCCTCCAAGATAACACAGATACTGCATAACTTGTCTTGTTATAAAATAGGAATCTAATCATGTCCTCTCTTGTTAAAGACATTGGAAGTATTTTACCCTTTCCTATTTTCTGTCTGCAACATCTTCAACCTTTAGGACTCTGTTCCTACCTTTTCCATTATGCTTGCCAGTCTCCAGTGGAGTTTTACCCCTACTCCACCTGTTGGATATTCAGCCTCCCTTCTATACTGCACACCTTGAGGGCAAGTTCCATGTCCCATTCTGTTTTATATCCTCTTTACCTAATGCCCTGTCAGACAAGATGTAGAACTCTAATGAGTTAATACTTTTAATGCCTGCTTTGAGGAAGTTTTTTCCTAACACATGGAGAATTGTAGTAGTCTGAAGATAGTAGTCTGGTAGGAAAGATTTATAAGGTCTAGCTTTTTGATGCATAATGCTTCATTCTGTCAATTTATTTCATAACTTTACAAAGTTTAACTCTTTGTTTTGAGGCAGTTGTAGATTCTGCACTTAAAAGAAATAATGTAGAAAGATCCTAGTTACCTTTTACCTATATCCCCCTGTGGTAACAAATTGTAAAATTAAAATACCACAACCAGGATGTTGATAGGGTCAATACACAGAACTTTTCCGTCCCTTCAAAGGTCCCTCTTCTTGCCCTTATGGCCATACCCACTTCTGCCCCTTCCATAGCCCCTGGCAGTCACTACCCTGTTCTCCATTTCTATAATTTTATTTCTATAATATTAATGGAAATCACAAAATATGTAACCTTTTGAGATTGGATTTGGGCGTATTTTTATTTTATGTGTGTACAGCATGAGGGCACTCTACCAACTGAGCTTCATAATCAACCCCTTTTATTTTTGGTTTTGAGATAGGTTCTCCTCCCTAAGTTGCCATGGTTGGCCTTGAACTTGTGATCCTTCTGCCTCAGCCTCCTGAGTGACTGGAATTATAGTAGTGTGCCATCTTGTCTGACTGGAAATGAATTTTTTTATAAGTATAGCGTGTATGTATGTGTGTGTGTGTGTGTGTGTGTGTATGAACTCCAGCACTCAACCACTGAGCCACATCCATCCCTATTTTGTATTTTATTTAGAGACAGGGTTTCACCGAGTTGCTTAGCGCCTGGCTTTTGCTGAGGCTGGGTTTAAACTCGTGATCCTGCTGCCTCAGCTTCCCAAGCTGCTGGGATTACAGGCAGGCACCACCATGCCTGGCCTATAAGCATAATTCTTTAGAGATATTCACTTATTATATGTATCAACAGTTCTTTTGTTATTGAATTTTCATAGCTCTTGTTTGTTAATTTAGTTTTATTTTTAAATGTACTTTGGGCTAGGCTACTTAGGCCTCACTAACCACATTGAAATTGTATGCAACTGTATTATTTAAAACTTTTTTTGTGGTACTGGGAATCAAACCCAGGGCCTGCGCATGCTAGGCAGGTGCTCTATGTCTGCCTCCAACTCAAGAATAATTATTTGATTTTATGAACTTTTTAAAATTTTAACCCCCCCCCCCCCAACTGGGAATTGAACCCAGGGCTTTGAACACTTGGGCACACCTGGTAACACTGAGCTCCTTATAACTTTTCTTTCTTTCTTTAACTTGGTAACAGGGATTGAACCTAGGGTGGCTTAACCACTGAGCCATATCCCCAGTCCTTTTTGTGTTTTATTTTGAGACAGCGTCTTGCTAAGACCTTCGAGCCTCTCTAAGTTGCCAGCTTTGAACTTGCAGTCCTCCTGCCTCAGCCTCCTGAGTAGCTAAGATTATAGGTATGTGCCACTTCACCTGGCTCCTTTATACCTTTTAAAAGACGAAGCAGCCCCCTGTTTATGTATCATTGCAGTTTCTTTAAAGGCTAATTAAAATTTTTGTCCCTGGTTATTTATCTGTAACCTTAGTTTTCTATTATTATTATTATTATTATTATTATGATGTATTTTTTGCAGTGCTTGGTATCAAATCCAGTGCTTTGCATATGCTAGGCAAGTACTCTCCATTGAGCTACACCCTCTGCCTCTAATTTTATATTTTTAAATTACCGAAGCTCAAAGAGCTTTTGTTTTTGTAGGTCATACCTGTGATTATTTACCATTTTAGAAACTAAAACTGAAATAATTTTACCTGTTTTTATTTCAAGTAATCTATTATATATTTTATCTGAATTATTTTCCAAAACAAAAAAAATATTTAAACAGAAGAAAAGCACTGTTTTACATTTTTGTAAATATCTTTGATGTCTGAATTCTTATATGTGCCTCTTCATTTGATTTGTTATAATAAAATTTTTGGTTGATACGTATGAAGAAAATAAGGCCTTATGCAGCTATGTGGTTGGAAAAGTTAGGAGCATTTTAATACTCTTATCAGATAATTGTGGACATTCTTCTGACTCCACATCCAAACTCCTTAAGTTTCTTAAAGGTTAGTTACAATGTAGAATATGAAACTATATCAATTAACTTTCCATATCAGATTGTTGCATTAAAATTCCATTTTCCTCTTTGGTACTTTAAATGGATCTGTTATTCATGCATTTTTTTTTTAATGTCATGTGTCAGTTATTTGAAAAAATATTGAATTACTGTGTTATACATACTCAAAATTCTGGCACTTTTTATTAAATTATCAAAAACTCATATTGGGGGCTGGGTATGGTGGTGCATGCCTGTAATCCCAGTGGGTCTGGAGGCTGAGGCAGGAGGATCAGGAGTTCAAAGCTGCCTCAGCAGTGGTGAGTTGCTAAGCAACTCAGTGAGGCCTTTGTCTCTAAATAAAATACAAAATAGGGCTGGGGATGTGGCTTAGTGGTCAAGTGCCCCTGAGTTCAGTCTCCAGTACCCACCCCCAAAAACAAACATAAAAACCTCGTATTGGGAAAGCTGTCAGACTTCAGATTTTCTAAAATTTTGATTTTTGCCTGAAATGACTCAGTTCTTGGAAGTTTTTTTTTTTCCAACATTCCTGCCAGTGGCAGTCTTTCATTGCTTTTTGAGAAAATGTCTGCCAAATATCCAAGTATAAATAATCATCGTCTATTCCTCACTCATTCTTTATTTTTATTTGTTCTAATTAGTTATACATGATAGTAGAGTGCATTTTGACACATTGTACCTAAATGGAGTATAACTTCTTATTCTTGTGGTTGTGCATGATGTATAGTTAAACAGTTCATCCTCATTCATTCTTTCAGGTAGAAATGGACTTAAATAAGAAAGCAACCAGTTCAACTGACAACTCAGTTGTACATATGCTTTTCCTCAGAACAACATGGTATGTTAAAATGGTGTGGATTCAGAAGTCAAGGTGTGGTAAAATCAATAACTTACAATTGAGTACATGGCCTAAGTCACCACTGCCTTGATTTGTGCTAAGGCTCAGTTTTACTCAACCTTGATTTTGTACTGTCACTGCAAATAATTGAAATACAGATAATATACAGTTTGAGAACCATTTCTGTAGATAATGAACAAGAGGTAGAATTTTCAGATACCTTTTCACACAGTGAAAAAAGCATAGTGGGGTAAGATTATTGAAGTAGTTTTTACTTTGTGGACTCCCATAAGTTCTTATGGGTGGAGGAGTGGGGGAAGGCAGAAAACTGTGGACAGCATTTTAGAGAACTGCTATTTCACAGTAATTTCTTACTTAACCTATTTCTTCTGTCTAATTTCTTCTCTCTGCCTTTACTTGTGCTGACATAGACCTATAGGGGTGCTGATATGATTTGAGTACCTTGCCTGGTCTGTTCTCTACTTAGAAGTGACCTGGGCACCAGGCAAGTGCTGGGAATAACCTTGGGCAGAAAGGCAAAAACCGGTTCGTAACCTCACCTAAGCCTCAAGGGGCATAAGCAATAGGGAAGGGCCACAAACCTGCTAACCTTGTTGGCTGGCTTGTGAGTACATTTAGAAATTGGTCATATCACATGGACCTGAGTCCACAGTGAGATATTAACTGTGAGTCAAGTGCATTAACTCTTGAAGTTTTTCAGGCTTCTGGGTGGTAGAGACTCTCAAGCTACAAAGGGCTCTCCAGAGAACTCTCAGGTTCCAAAGCTTCTGAATCACATCATAATCTTTTCATTTTAACTCATTCTAATCTTCTCCAGGAAAAATTTCTCTAATTCCTGGCTGTAATAAACCTTCACAGCCAAGAGATTATTCTTTATGAGTACTTTACATGCCTCCTTTTGTAACTTAAGCCCATTTCCTTTAGTTTTATTTTTAATAAAAATAAATATCTAATAGCAGTACTCTTTTTACCATTTCTTTATATTTGAAGACAGTTTCATTTCCTGTATCTTCACTCCCGGTGTACTTTTAGCCTTTCTTCTATTTTTAACCAAGTTTCTGTAGTCCAGTAGAGTCTCTGAACTAAGGTAATCCCCCCCCCCCCCCCGCGGGGGGGGCCCCCACCTTTGGCAATACCTCAAGATATTTTTGTTGGTTTTCATAATTTAGGGCTGGAATGCTTCTGGCATCTAGTGAGTAGAGGTCAGGGATCTTACCTTGATTTTAGCAAAATCACTAATTACATTATCACAAGATTTTCACAAAATTTATGTTCAAATGATAGAAATATCCTATAATGCTGCCTCCATCAACAAATAATTATCACCCCCAAAAGTCAATAATGCCAGTTTTGAAAGATCCTGTTTAGTCATTTTGTATAATTAGTTAGTTCTTTATTAATGGTGTTTTTGTTTTTTGTTTTCTCCAGAATTCAGCTTTACTTAGTGTTTATCTGAAATTGGGGTTTCACTTCAGAGAAAATATTTTTAAGTCTTCAGTATAACTAAATTCTAGAAATAGATTACTTTGGGGATTTTGCCTTTTATTTGTGCCTTAGGTCATTCCAGACAATTAGTTTTTAAACTTGAGTGACCACAACTGCCTGAGACTCAAAAATACATATTTTGCCTACACTTTTGATGCACACCTGTAATCCCAGCAACTTGGAAAGCTGAGGCAGGAAGATTCCAAGTTCAGGACCAGCCAGGGCAACTTAGCAAGTTCCTGTCTCAAAATAAAATAAAAAGATCTGGGAATGAGAACTCAGTAGTAAAGCACCCTTGGGTTCAATCCCCAGTACTTCACAAAACAAACAAACAAATCCAGATTTTAGATTTTACCTGAATCTTTAAAAAACCTATTAATGTCAGATTGAGAATCAGTGAAATAGGTATGGATTCATGAGCTTGAAAAACTGAATGTGCTCTTAAGACTGCTCCTGTGTAAAGAAAATGTCCTATGTTGGTCTCAGACTGCCTGGTTAACCAGTTCTGTCACTAAAACCAGTCAGTTAGCCCTCAGGTTAGCCAGGCTGTTCTGGTAGGAGTTTGGTGTCCATTAGGACTTGGGTTCTTTCTACCCATATGATGTGTAGGTTGTCTGGTTGCCAACCAGGTAGGTTTTAGAGGGGGAGGGAAAAGAGAAAATGTGGGAGGGGATGAAGGACATGGCTAGTAGAACATGAGGAATACTACTTTCCTTTTACCCTAGGAGTATTAATGCTGATTTTCCTCCTTAGCATCTACTTGATGCTCACATTTACCACAATGGAAGGCTACTTCTGGTATAAATTAGCCTGTCCAAGGCAGTGGGGACACTGATAAGCATGTATGTAGCCACTCGTTTTCTGCTGTCAAGGGTGCTCCTTGTCCCTATCCATACTTTATTTCTTATTGGCTAAAAGGAAAATTAATGAGGGGGAGCTTCTTTGTTGCAGTTGTAGAGTTAGAAATTGGTTGAGGAAGGAAAGAAAACAGATACTTAAATATTTTTTCTTTCCTGCTGCCAAAATATCTCCTGTAATACCGATAGAAGTAGAGCTTAGTGTGAGAGCCAGGTGCACCTGCACTGAATCCCCCAGTTAGGCAGTAGTGCCATCTGTTCTTAGGCACACTGGACCAAAGCAGGCCTAGTGCAGGAGGATGCATGGCACGGTGGAGCAGGTTGAGAAAGAAGAGGAGAGATAAGGGTGGTAACTTTTGAAATAAAATGACTTTTGTTTGGAAGGATTATAGCTTCTATTCTTGGTTTGTTGTTAGGAAGCAAACTATAATTTTATGAAACTTTGTAGTATTGGTTTATATTCGAAGTTCGAAATAAATATTGGTCTGTCTTAGCTTTCTGGAATCTACTATTGTTTTTACCTTTTATACTGGGTAATCTCAGACATAACCTAGTTTAGTGAATGTCTGTATACCCATCACCCTATATCAAAATTGCTAACACATGGCTAATCTAGTTCTTCTTTCCCTCACTCATTTTTTCTTTCTGCAACCTCATCCCCCACCCCATTCCATGCTACATATCTTAAGCATCAGTATATAGTTTTATCCAGAAATAGAGAAACTATTTAGTCAGTTGTCATATTTCTCCTGGGTGCATAATTTTTTTCCTTTAGTTGACTTGTCTGGTTTCTTTTTTAAGGATGATAATCAAGTGACTGAATCAAATTCTGGCCATGAATAGAGGGTGCAGTATTCTGTCTTGGGGGATATTTACTTGGTTTAGACTTCCAAATGTAATTCTCAGTATAAATTTAGATAATAAAATTGAAGTACTTAGTATGCACACGAACTATTACTAGAATTCTGTGTAGTTGTATCACCATCCACACATGAGTTTCATCATTGCCTGGAAAGTCCTTGATAAGTGTGTTTTCTCATGAGAGGACTGTTTCGTATCTTTTTTTTTCAGACTTCATATATTTCTTCTTTTATCAGCTGATGACTTTGTTTCATGTTTTCTGAGAAAACAGAAATTTGTCCAGAGGGACCCCCTTGTCTTCCCTCTCTATACATCTACATGCTTTTGGCAGATGGTCGGTCTCTCAAGTCTGTCTGGTTGCTTATTGTGTACTATATACTTGTGTTGTCTCTTCCCGACCATGCTTCTGCTCTTCCACCTTCTTCACAGGATCTTGCTGCTTCTGTGTTCACTTTCCATCTTCCCTGTCTGCAGGTTCTTCCTTTCTGCTACATTAGGCTTGTTGATATACAGATATGCTCTTCGACACCCCATCTTTTAGCAAGAAATCATCCCTGTTCATCCAGTCTCTCCCTGTATTTAGCACCCCTCCTCCCCCCATTCACAGTAAACTCTTTCAAAAGAGTTATCTACTGTTTCTTCTGCATTCTTTTCCATTCATCCTTTTAGGTCACTCAATTCAGGCTTCCATCCTCTACTCTACTGGAGCCATATGTGATGGAATTCATAGTTTTCTCTTTTTTGCATGAATGTTCTCATTCTCTTTACTGCAGTCCCTTACTCCTGCCTGTTGATTTTTTCCTGCCCTTTAAAAATTCTGAAATACCTCCAAGCTTGGTTCTCTTTTATTTGCATTCGCTTTCTAATATCACCCACTCTCATAATTTAAATACCATCTTTATACTGATAATTTCTAACTCTGTATCCACAGCTGTTCTGAGTTCCACCTTTATGACAATAGCCTGTGATCTAGACTTCATGGGTTCAGAGGAGAGTTCTAACTCTCCCCAGTCCTCTTTCTTCCTTTCTTCTTTCCTTCCCTCCCTCCCTCCCTTCCTTCCTTTCTTCTTTCCTTCCCTCCCTCCCTCCCTCCCTTCCTTCCTTCCTTCCTTCCTTCCTTCCTTCCTTCCTTCCTTCCTTCCGCAGTGCTGGGGATTGGACCCAGGGCTTTGTGCTTGCGAGACAAGCACTCTACCAACTGACCTATATCCCCAGCCCATCCTTTTTCATTTTGATAAATGAATGGTAATATACCCAATTGATCAAGTCAGAAACCTGAGAGTCATCTTAAATTCTTCTCTACCTCCATCCAGTCTTTCAGCATATTGTATCAGTTCTACCTCAGTGCATATTTCAAATATGTTCACTTCTATCACTAATTACCATGATTTCTCAATTGGAAAACTACTTGAGTTTCTTAATCTGTCTCCTTGCTTCCATTTTTGTCTCTTATACATTGTTTTCACAGTAGGCAGAACACTCTTATTAGAACATCTGGGCTGGGGTTGTGGCTCAGTGGTGGAGTGCTTGCCTAGCTTGTATGAGGCCCTGGGTTCGATCCTCAGCACCGCATATAAATACATGAATAAAATAAAAGATCCATTGACAACTAAAGGATTTAAAAAAAAAAAAAACCAAAACATTTAACTATATCTTGTAAATCCCTGGTTAGTCCTTAGTGGCTGCATTTCATGGAGAATCAGTTACTGGCCCCTTACAATAGCTGTCAGTGTCCTGCCTGCCTCTCCAGCTTCATCTATGCTGCTCTTTCTATTCTTCATTCTGCTATGGCTCTACCTGTCTTCTTGCACACCAAAATATTTTATTTCCCTGTGTCTTGAGACTTGATTTAACATACATGCACTGTCCTGTTCTTGGTTATTCTTTAGGATACAGCTTAAATATCCCCCCAACCAACATTGGGAATTGAAGGCAGGGGTGAGCTCACTGAGCTACATCCTAGCCCTTTTTATTTTTCATTTTGACACTGAGTCTTGCTAAGTTACAGAGGTTGGACTTAAAGTTCTAATTCTTCTGTCCTGTCCTCCCAAGTAACTGGGATTATAGGCATGTACCACCACACCCAGCAAATATCACCTCTTCTGAGAGCCTTTGATTATTTTTTCCAAAGTAACCACTTACTTCAGTCTGCTCTTTGTTCTGTTTTTCCCCCAGCACATTTATTGAGTCCCCACTCTTAGTGCAGCACTGTTCTAAACACAAGAGATAAAGCAGTGAACAAGGCACTCAGGACGCTTATACAGGGAAATGAACAGATTCTGTGGCATATACCTGTAATTCTAGCTACTTTGAAGACTGAGGTAGGAGGACCTCAAATTTGAGGCCCACCTGGGCAACTTAGCAAGACTCTGCTTCTATAATGAAAAGGGCTGGGGATATAGCTAAGAGGGAGGATATTCTTGGGTTTAATTTCAAGTGCCACACGGGGGGGGGTATATATAGTGGAAACAAATCACAATTATATCATATTCTGACCAATCACAATTAAATAATATTCTGACAAATCAAAATTAAGTCATATTACAGTGGTGGTGAATACCTGTAATCTCAGTGACTTGGAGGCTGAGGCAGGAGGATTGAATCTTAGTGAGGTCCTAAGCAATTTAGCAAGACCCTGTATCAAAATGAAAAATAAAAAGGGCTGGGGACTTAGCTCAGTGGTAAAGTGCTCTTGGCTTCAGTTCCCGGTACAATATAAAATATATATATATATATATATATATATATATATATATATATATATATATAT